>JBCNJP010013012.1:0-12953 GCA_039602395.1 Deinandra increscens subsp. villosa | reverse complement strand
CGAGTAAAAGACTTGCGCGTTGCTGCGGGGTCATTAGTCATTTGTAAGAACTACATAAATAGTAAATATGATATGAAATCAAAGGATAGCATTCATTGGTAGTATACCAAAACAATGAACAAAACATTTACACATTAATCTTCAAACATCTATTCTAAACATGCCAACTGATTTTGGCCTTCAAAATGTCAAGAGATTTATCTTCAAACATCGCATGTAGCAAGCAGAAAAAATTCTTCCAAAACACTTCATTTGTACCAATGATCGAATAAGCAAAAAAAATTAGGATGATATTTCTAAAGCTTGACACTTATAATGAGCACTTCTTTATCAAATGTAGATTTCAATCAATTTGACAACATTGCATCAGATAAAAATAATAGAATTCTTGCAATAATATGAGCAAAGTGGTACTTGAAATACTATAATTCTTGCAATTATATGGTAAAAGTAGTAGTCGCATTTCATTGAGGATCATAGAAATGCAAGTTTTAAAGATAAATAATAGATTTATTGCATTTTAACACAATTGCATTTCATTGGGGATCATAGAAATGCAAGTTTTAAAGACAAATAATAGATTTATTGCATTTTAACACATAATGGCAGTATGAATACTTTTCTATATGTTTTTACTAAAATTACTAAACTACAATTGCCTGACTCATTCATGTTAAAGAAATAACTCACCTCCCATTATAGTGAATTGCAGAAGTGTGTTAAGATATCCTGTTTTCTGGTCTGCAAGTCGAGGTTTTTTTTTTTTTTTATGTTGATGTTTTTCTGGATTTTTTTTAATGGCAGCAATTACTCTGTTTCCTTGCCATTAGTTGAATATGGTGTCTCGCCACCCGCTAAGCAACTGCAATAGTAGTTTCATTCCTATTAGTCATAGTATTTTCACCAACGGTCCAACACCAGCATATTCACATTCCAATACATGTAAAGTAAGGAGAAACATTAGTATGTGAGTCGTTGCAGCAAACTTGTTTCCCTCTATGAAGTTACTGGGTATTTTATAAACATTAAAATGTTCTAAACGCATGACTCGATCAAATCTTGAAGAGAGAAAAACATGATATATACATAAAAAAGAATATGATTGTTACCTTTTTTGGATCTTTGCGGCATAAATCTTAAGCCAAATTAAGAAGTTAGATGACTCTGATTCTTTTCATCTTCCATATTTGCAACCTAAATAAAAGAAAAATCCATAAATTAGATATAAAAAATTATGGAACTGTTACATATACAAAGACGAAATGTTAAAAATTACCAATCCTTAACCATTATTTTGTGGAAAATTACCACAGACTTTAAAAGGAGTAATCCATAAAGAAAGTGAAAGAAGTAATCCATGTGTGATTAAAACTTACAGTTGATAAAGAAAACTAAAATTGCAATTTAAAACGATGTAACTAAAATTAAAAGATCAATCTAAAACAGTCTATTAGAGTACATCTATGGGTCATAAAATAAACAAATGGCAACACAAAAAGATACAGTCCACAAAAATATCCATTTGTTTTTTAGAGGGATATATATCTGTGGTTGCAGGTAACAAAAAGAAGAGCAACTATTTTGAAGGCAGTGATAAGATTCTTATATTGGAACACACGAAGAAAAAAGAGATTGTACCGGGCCGACTTGGTCCTTTATTTCAAGCTTCTGTTGAATTCAGTAGAAAGTATTGAGATGTTTTGTATTCACAATGAAATCGCATGTTAATTAGATGACAGTGGGTGAAAAGAATATGACCTGTGGATGATGTGCTTTGCCTGTGGATTGATGTGCTTACTGGTTTGGAGATATATTCAACGAACGCTGAGTCATTTCCTTTCATTCTTAGAATGTACTCCCTTTCAACTCCTACCAGTGACAACAATGGTTGAGGTATTATTTGTTTATCATTGAAGCCCTGATTAGCCACTAACTCTTCACATGGAATCTCCAATATATTTTTGGGAAAAAATAAAATCTTCAAAGATGAATAAGAAGTTAGCCCTTTCAAGAAACTGTCTATGTTTGATTGTAATTGAAGCTAGTAATAATCCAAATAAAATAATTATATCAAATAATATTACATCAACAGGGAATAGGGGAAAATGCTTTAAACACTAAAAACACTAAAATATATGGTATGATTTCTGCCTAAGAACGATTACCCGGTTCATAAGCAGAACACGGTGATGCCTCTGAGATACTGTTTAATGAGAGGTGCCATCCTCTTGGCTTCTTGAGGTGGCTGGTCCATTCGGTGGAAATGCGGAATTATGATCTTTCTCTAATTTTTTTCACCTGCACACACACCCCGAGTTCATTTAGGAACAATTTTTTTATTTTTACTTCAAAATTTCATAAACATGCAGGAGACTAATTCGCACCCTTGAATAAGTGGAAACATGATCTTTATGTTCATGGGAAGAGGTCCTTCAATTCCATATTATGGAATGAAATTATATAGAAAACACACAGGTTTGATGTAAAATCAATAAGTATAATTCATCAACATTGATATTAAAACAACCCTAACCATTAAAAATGTTTAGAATTCACGTCGGTGGCGGCGGAGACTTTTGGCGAAAATCGAATCCCTTTCCCAATTGTTACCTTAACATCTTTTCTATTAAGAAAAAACCCATCTGACATGAATCCATATACACAAATTTAACAATTGCAAACATACTAATGGTATAATTTATCAATTTCGCGAAACAAAATAGGTGTTGGATTGATGGAACACCTACCTTGGAGCCTGAATTAATGGGATTGTGTCGGAGATATGACATTCAAAGACATCTCTGTATTGGTTTCAGCAAGAAAATCAGAAACATGAAATTAGTATGATGGCATAGAACAACATATCCATTTTGTTTCTTTCTGAAATTAAAATTGAGAAAATTAAGACAATTCTAAATATAACAGAAATCATACTCAGTTTATCTAACTATATTTTTAAAACAGTGGCACTTTATAACATCAAGACTCATCACCAACCTAGATTTATCTACTTACAAACAAAGCACCAAAAGACCAATTTGGTTTAAAGAATTGTTTACCACATAAATCAATAGCAATCTTTAATCTTTTGATAGGGCCAAAGCTTACTATATGTTCCTTTATCATGCCATCCATAAAATCAATCACCTGTTATATCAATAATACATCATATTAAAGCCCTAACTACACTAAAAATTAATTTGAATTCCAAACAAAAAAAAAATAGGCAGAAGAAAAGATATTAACATATACACACCACTGATAAATCTTTGTTTTAGATAGTTTGAGTAATTAATCTTCATCTTGATTGTTGCACGTGACTTAGTCCACTCTCCTACTTATTTTCCGATTCAGGTGATGTATTTGATTACACCAAACCCTAGATGGAAGAATACCTCAATTGACAGCCAACTAAGCGAATACAGACCTCAATTAATGAAAATAAACATTTGAGGAAAAATCAGAATAAGCATACCTGTATAATAGAAAAAAGAACGAAATGTGAAGAAAGAGGAGAGCGTCGTGAGAGAAGGTTGCCAATCGGAGGTAGAAAGGATGTAACTCGTCGGAACCCTAACCTAGCACTGCCATCCCTCACCGATCCTGAAAAAGCCATCATCTCCCTTCCAAAAGCGATCATCGGCGATGAACATGCGGTTTCTCTCACTGAGGTTGTGATGATGACGGCGATAGGGGTTTTTTGTCCCTTCTCTCTATCTTGAGAATGAGAAGGTAATGGAAAGTAAATGAGACGCGTGGAATGAAAATGGGAAGTAAATGAGACGCGTGGAAAGAAAGTCATTAGTCACTCTCTATCGCGTGACGCGTGTAGTAATTATGTCAGAGGCAGGTGTAAAGCACCGCCATTTAGACCAACTAAAAAAAATAAAAAAGATCGCAGAGCCCAGGATTGGAACTCGAAACCTCCCATTGCAAAGCATGTGTATGTACCACCAGAGTAACATTGAAGGTTGAGAAAAGTACAGAAAATTTAATACAAAACATGACTATACAACTGAAAATTAAAAAAAATAATAAAATAAATGACAAAGCCACGTGGCAACCAATGATTGGTGCCACGTGGAGGGAATAGTCTCAGTTTAGTGTACAACTCAGCTTTTCTCTTTGATATATAAGGAAATAAAATTAACATTAATGAACTAACTATCTTTTATGCTTTGGTTCAGCGGCATTGTCTTTTCATATACTCATCTCTAATTCCAGAGAAAATACGGTTATTTATGGAAAAACCATTATATCCAGCCCGCGGAGTATTTTTTTCATATACTCATCTCTAATTCCAGAGAAAATACGGTTATTTATGGAAAAACCATTATATCTAGCCCGCAGAGTATTTTTGCTCACACATGTTTTCAACCCCATACTTTAAATTCTCAAATCTCCCAAAATATCATTAAGCTAAGAATTTATTCTTATTCGTAATGAACTATGCTAAACTGAAACATATTTTTAAACAAAGAAAAAAGTAATTAAAAACACAACTATCACATATGATGTGGTTTTTGTTACATGCTACTCCAAGTTCTTTATGGCCTTAGTGTCACGCTTCACTTAAATTCTACCTCTTATACTCGAAATTTTCGGAGATTACTAGAATCATCAAGATTACTTGAGAAGATCCTTCAAAATAGTGTGAAATAATCTAAAAAATTATATGTAGATAAATCAAGAATAAACCATGTAAAATTTTAAGATATTTATTTGAAAAGTTCTAGAATCGTGTAGGAATGTCAGGATTAGTCTTAAAAGCACTATAAATAGGCAAATGTGTAATTTTGCAAATCAACTCACAAACTTCTAACCAAAGCTCTCTCTTATAATAAAAGTGTTCCTTTTTGTAAATAATATTGTGTTCCGCTTTCTTAGTCGTATGAATCACCGTTCTCAAGTTTGGTTGAAGGCTCATCTTAATAGAAAACTAAGAGCCATACGTGAGTCGGAAATTACTCAGTGACATTAGGCACGGCTTTGTCACAGAGCTTTATAATAAAATAGTGTAGTCATAAAGCCACATAAAGTCTCCATCATAATTGAACAATTATATGTTTTATTTTTATTTTTAAATATTCTAATTAACAAACCAATCAAATCTTAACCAACCCATAAAGTGAAGGAAAGGAGGCACCATCTCTATAGCGCGTATTGCAACACATAGCGGAAAGAGTAAGCTCATTTCGATTAGAAAACCGTTTTGAGCGTCCGATTATTCTCGACAACCACAATGGCTACACCCTTGACTCCATCCCCTACCACCCCACCCCATCTAAAACGAGGACGACCACAATGGCTACACCCTTGACTCCATCCCCTACCACCCCACCCCATCTAAAACGAGAACACGGCTCCGTCAACCAGAAGGCAATTGCTTCCACATGTAGTTAAGTTAGACCGCCTTGCCTTATCACTACGACTTTGATTTTTCAAGGTCTTAAAATAATTATATGTACATATGTGGTTCCAAAGAACTCGGTAATCAGTGATAAAAATGGGTAAGAAATGCATAAGGTGAGTGGGTATTTAAAAAGCATATCCAAGTTCTCGACTTAAAATCAGCCCTAGAATCACGGTCGTATTTACAGAAAATTTTATTTATATTTGTAAGACTCCATTCGCCCATAAGTAAACATCGTCGGCAAACATAAGATGCGAGAGGCAGGGGCCATTGTTAGGCGTTAATATACCCCTTAGCGTACCACATTGAGCTTCCTTTTTAATAAAAGTAGATAATGCCTCCACTACGATGATAAAAATGAAAGGTGATATCGGGTCTCCTTAAGGAAGTCCCCAGGAATAGTTCAACTCCTCGGTTGGAGAACCGTTAACTAACACATTTTCTTTATTGGGGGGGAGGAGATGGTTTGCGTAAAATTCATTGGGTGAAATGGGATTTTATTTTGGCAGATAAAAATAAAGGTGGTTTGGGTATTAGGAGCATCAGCGCACTCAACCGTGCTCTTGCATTGAAGTGGAAGTGGCGTTTTCTTAATGAAAAATCTCTTTTGTGGGTAAAAGTCATCGATTCTATTCATGGAGGTGGGAATTCTAGTTTGGTCAGTGCGAGTAGAGGAGTTGGCACTTGGAATAGAATATGTAAATCTGTCGAGGAAATTCATTCGCCCAATATTGTTCCTTTTAATTCTTTCAAGAAAAGAGTGGGTCGGGGAAATGATACTCGGTTTTGGAAGGAGATTTGGATTGGGGAGGAGCCTCTTTCTACTTGCTTCCCTCGTCTTTTTGCTCTTGAATCGGTAAAGGATTGTATGGTTAGTGATCGTATTTTGGGATCGTCTCTTAATTGGAAGTGGAGAAGGCCGATTAGAAGTGGTATTGAGGAAACCCAGTTTGTCAAGCTATGTGCTTTGTTGGACTCTACATGTATGAACCGTGATAGTGATTCTTGGAAGTGGGAGCTAGATGGGAAACAAGAGTTTGTGGTGAAAGATATTCGCAAAAGAATAGAGGCGGTGGAGTTGCTTGGGAATTTCGAACCTACTAGGTGGAACAAGGGCCTTCCCATCAAAATCAATATCTTCTTGTGGCGTCTTTTAATTGATAGACTTCCGGTTAGATCCAAAATATGCGAAAGAGGTATACATGTTCCTTTGGTTAATTGTGTTTTGTGTGACTTCCCCTTGGAGACCAATCAACATATATTCGGTGAATGTCGGGTCATGTTAGCGCTTTGGAACCAGGTTTGCTCTTGGCTTGAACTCCAAGCGCCGGTTTTCTGCTTCCCAAAAGAAGTTTTATCTTGGTTAGATGGTATCAATATGTCGAGAAAAAAGAAGTTGGTCATAGAGGCAATCTTCTTCTGCATGTGGTGGATTATGTGGAAGAAAAGGAATGACATTATTCATAACAGTGACGATCTTGCTCCGAGTTATCTATTTGACATGGTTGTTCGCACCTCCTTTAATTGGATTACGGTTAGAATTAAGGCTTCTCGTATGTCGTGTTCTAGTTGGATGAAAAATCCTCTTATTTCTTTGTAACCTTCTTGTGTTTGGTTAGGATTCTCTAACCATCATGTCTTAATAAAATCTCTTTTTGCCGTTCAAAAAAAAACATATTTTCTTTATTTCTTTCGAGTTTCATGACGGGCTGAATATTTTATTTTCACAATCGATACTCTAAATTCTTGTTAGCATGGACAAGTAACTCATCTCTCGCTTTCTCTCTCTCTCTCTCTCATTTTCATCTGTTGTGCATGTATGTAAGCTTTTATTCTTTTGGGGAATGTGTTGATCGAATCCTGAATCGTTAATATAATAAACAGATAATAATAATAAAGATTACCTGTAAGCATCTGGTTGAGATCAGCAGTAGTTAGGTTATCCATCCTGTGAGTAGCCTTGGTTCCCCTTTAGGGTGTATAGCTAATGATGGGAGAAAGAGTTCGTGAAGGGTCACGGACTAGAGAGAGAGCCGAGAGAGAAGAGAGAGAGGTCGAAAGTTTTGTGGTGGTGATTAACCTTTTAATCTCTCCCAAAGGGCTCTATTTATACACCCAAGGGGAAACCCTAGTCTATCTAGAAAGGGTAATTACGTCCATCAAGTAATACCAGATAGGGTCAAATACGTAATTGATTATTTAAGATAAATGATTAAAGGACATAAATAAGATTTATATATATATATATATACGTAATATATATATTTAGATATATATATATATAAATTATGTCTAACATTCTCCCACTTGGCCGAATGATCATTTATATGAGGTATTAGATAAGTCTGATCAGAATTTAATACTCATTTCAATCTTAAACCAGAATTGCAGCAGAAAAATACAGTCATAGAGTTGATTATCCAACTCAAGACCCCCATTAATCATACTACAACCCCAAATTTAAAATTCAACATAAATTCAGAATCAATTACCAAAGTAAGCCCTTTCCGTTGATTTATAATAAAACTGTCTATATGTCAAAAGGCATGCATAACATATTAAGAGACAAAATCAAACGTATGAGGAAAATTTATAATTAGTCATTCATATTGTGATACGCTTGGTCATTAGTAAACCTCGTCTTCATTATGAGCTCTTAGAAAGACTTATGAGGATAGACCTTAAATTATAGGATCCTTAAGCATATCATGAATGTTTTCAATACAAGAAGTTAGTTTCCTCTATTTGTTCTTGAATGAACAAAACTTGTATCAAAAATTTAATGCAGCTCCGCTCAAAACTGTTACTGTTTTAAGAAATTAGGGTAGCTGACTTTTATCACAATGAGTCTTCAATATGTCATTCATCTGGAGTTGAGGAGTCTAATGATAAATTTAGCAACAATGACTTGTTGTTATCATTTTCTTATGACTCTTCCATGATCTATTAGATAAATCTGTCCACAGACATAAGGATATACCCCTGAGTTGACTTTTAATATCTTTTGAATACAATAAAGTCAAAATTTAGAGATAGTCAACTCCTTTGAGTTTCTCACTTCTTCTATAGTTCAAATTATAGTCTTTCGTTTCTTATAGATATTGAAATGCCATTTTAGATGCTTTATAATGAACTACTAAACTTAGGAAATGATTTTAATCATTTCTAGTATTTCAGCAATGTAGGCAATATCTTAAACGGGTATAGACTTGAACATAAGATTTAATTACTTGAACCTTTATTATTAGTCTCCTAGAGTTACAGATTGAGAGTGACGTTGCATGTTGTAATCTAATGAGACTTAATTAATGTCTCGTTAGGTTAATCTTGATGTATTTTGATGCTTATTGCATAAGAATCATCTTCAAGATTTTAATGTCAAAAATTATGCGAGAATAAGTCGCTTTGACTCATGCAACAAGACTAATATATTATTTGCCTATATATAAGGGCAAATGCAGTATTAGTTGCTCCCACTCATCTTAAGGTAGCTCCATTTATCCACTTATTCTTGATGAAGAATGATTACATTTGTAACATCATCAAAATTTAAATTCACTTATGAGTTTTGCTTACATTAACCCTTTATTTGAATATACTCATTTTAAAGACTAAGTGTTCTTTAACTTTCAGGCTTGAACCTTAAGTTTAGTTTATGAACATGTCTTTATGTTAAGTGAGTATTAAGGAAAGATATTTTATAGGTCCGTTAAATGTCACTCATAATTATGAGTGAGTAATAAGGACAACGATAATCTCTCAAAGAATCATTTAGAAAAGGAAATCTCAATAGCCTTTAGAAAACAATCACAATTTATAACGTTTAATTTCTCCTTTCGGATTTCAGTTTAGCTATGAAAAACTAAACTTCTAACGTTATTCTGATTTAGGGAGTTAAGCTCATTATAGCTTTATTCCATCGGAAGATTGATTGTTAATAATGGCTCTTAAATCAGAGATACGATTAGTAATCTTTCCAATATCCATGTAAGCTTTATTAAGGTAGGTTCATAATCATCAAAGTCAATAGGAAGCTTCATGCCTTGATGACCTACTAAGCTGGATCTAACGAGTTGAAGCAAAACATTAATAGTTTCATAGATTTCCTCTTGAGCATTTAAGTCAGGTATATTAGGAGTAACATTATTTTCTAAGTGTGTGGAAGTGGATCAGTGTTATCGCAGCGTGGTGTACAAGAGGTGTAATTAGAGTTAAATTCAGAGTTACATTTAACTTTATCTCTCCCCCCGCCTTTTGTACTTCAGGCAAGTCATGGATAAGGACTTACACTGCTCCCACTGACCTTAAGGGACAAGTCATAAATAAGGACTTGGACTACTCCCACTAATCTTAGAATTCCTTAGGGACTTGGTATGCAACATGCTTAGTGTGGAGGATTTTTAAGGTTTAATTAGATACAAGAATAAATAATCAGTTATTTGAGTGATAAATGTTGTATGCCCAGATATTTCATTCTAGGATAAGGTTCACCAATATGTTTGAGTTTTGGTAAGTTAGAACTCTAGTGGAACCTTATTTATTCCCTTAACACATGTATTTTCTTTGTTAAGTTCTCATTTATGTGATAACAAAGATTGTGAACATTTATTATCTAGTTATAAGTTATAAAGATTTCAATCCACGTAAGGACAACTAGATAAGAAGAACCAACAACTTTGAGAATTCAAGGTAAATGTGACATTGTCATAGCCATGTGAAAACTTATAACCGTCAATTTCTTACTTTAGTAATGATACTAAGTTCCAAGTGATGTTGGATCATGATAAGGTATCATAAAGTGTAATATAATGACAGTTTTTCATGGTTTATATAATTATGACATTTATTTTGTCACTTACTCTCATTATAGTTGTTTTAGGGTTTATTTCTAGTGTATTGATTGTAATAGATCTTTATAATACTAGTTTTAGTTCACTGTGTTAGTTTGAAAATTAATGGGCACAATTATCATTATTGATTATCCTTTTTAGCCAGTTGTTCCATTAAGGAATTAGAACTGGAAGCTTTCTTGTATCTTATAATAGAAATTAGAACTATCCTCCTTATTTAAGCTATTTTATTGTATAAGGGTTAGTGATAGTGAGGTGAACAAATCTGCTTTTCTAGTTTAAGGCATCATTTATCCTTTATGCACAATGCTATAAAGCACTCATTTTCATGATGACTAATTTTAAGTAGCATTTAATTGTGCTAAGAAAGAATTCACTAAGAAATGCACTAGAAAAGTTTAACTCGAAACATGTGTAAGCCCTGTAAGGGTCATGTTTTTCATTTATTATGATATGTTCACTAAATCATTAACCTAATTTACATTTTGTAAAGTGTTTGCATACATTTAAGAAGTCCTTTTGAATTTCTATTACTCACGCGATGTTTAGATTAGGAAATCTGAAACATCTCCCCTGATATCCTTTGTTTAAAGGGATTTTGATTATCATGATAGACAATTCGAATAGACTTTTACTCGCTTTTAATGTTCTCATTGTAAAACATCTTATGAGAGAGAGTAATTAAGAGTCTTTGTCTTAAGAGATAATCAAAATTATTTTGATGAGAGGAAAATCTTTATCGAAACGTTTAGTGATTATATATTTAGAGTGGATAATTTTATGGAGATTAAAGGTTAAATTAGTTCAAAAGAAGATCTAAGAGTGAGTCTAAGGGGTACTTAAAACTAATGCACAATAATGATGCATAATGATATACGAAGATGATGTACAATCATTAACTAAGGCATAATAATAAAGAATGCACAAATTTAAATTAAGGCGCAATAATAAGGCATTCTTATAATTAATAATAATGTGCAAATATAAAACAAAAGAAGATGTGATATAGTCTGTTATATCACCAAAACAACAGACTAGTTAGGTTCTACTTAAATGAATCAGCTTTCGCGTTGGTTACTTGCCTATCACCTAAGCATTATGAACTAGATAAGGGTATGTGCATAAAGTGATGTATCACATCAGCGTTGGCCAGAAATGATACACCATAAGCTTTATGTACAAGTTAGTTTCGCTGAATACATGTGCAACTCATCAGCGTTGACCAGAAGAGAAACACTTGTATACGAAAGGCGAATGCTTAATTCTTAGTTGATAATCATTGCAAAAACAACGAATCAGCGTTGGCCAGAATCGAGGTTTTAAAGATGTTATCAATTTAAGCGAATAAATTAGTTTAATTTAAAATAAGTTAACTAGTATTAGAAATAATAATGACATTGATTAAGGTAGCAAATCAGCGTTGGCCAGAATTACTACATGTCAATAACTAATACAAGTTAATAAATTAATCTAATTTTATTTTAAATCAGTGATAATAAGTTTACTTGTGAGAAGAAGTTAAATGACATTATATAGGTAACAAATCAGCGTTGGCCAGAATTGGAACCTTTTTAGATGTCTATTATTAACTGTGAATAACACAAGTCAATTAGTTATCAATTTAGGCTAATAGATTAGTTTAAATTAAAATAAACTGCCTAGTATTAGAAAGGATTAGTGACATTAATTAAGGTAGCAAAACAGCGTTGGCCAGAATTACTACTTGTCATTAACTAATACAAGGTAGGGAAACTAATCTAAATTTTATTAGGTTTTGTAAAACATAAAATTTAAGGTTTTAAACAAAACAAATCTAATATTCGGTCGAAAAGGGGTTTTTTCGATCGAAAAGGGGAACCCGATCGTGAAGGGATACCCGATCGAAAAGCGGGTATCCGATCGGAAAGTCGGTATCCGATCGCGAAGGGATACCCGATCGAAAAGCGGGTATCCGATCGGAAAGTAGTCGATCGAAAAGGGGTGTCGGATCGAGAAGTAGACTTTTCGATCGGATAGAAAAGCCGGTCGAAAAACCATATGGCCCGATCGAAAAAATCAATCGAAAAGTCAGTCGAAAAGTCCATCGAAAAGCAGGTTTTCGATCAAAAAGTGGACTTTCGATCGAATCGAAAAGTGGAATGGTCCGATCGAGAAGTCGATCGCGAAGCCATATGATCGGAAAGTAAGCTTTTCGATCGAAGAGCAGGGTCAAAGCCACATGATTCGATCGTAAAGTAAGTCGAAAAGCCACATGGCCCGATCGAAAAGTCGATCGAAAAAAACATCGAAAAAGCCGGTAGTAAAGCCGGTAGGAAAGCCGGTAGGAAAGCCGGTAGTAAAGCCGATAGGAAAGCCGGTAGTAAAGCCGGTAGGAAAGCCGGTAGTAAAGACGGGAGTAAAGCCGGTAGGAAAGCCGGTAGTAAAGCCGGTAGGAAAGCCGGTAGTAAAGCAGATAGTAAAGTAAGCTTTTCGATCAAGAATTGGTATCTTGATCGAAAAGACAATAATCCCTCGAAATCAGTTAGGGTTTTTAACATGGTTTTCCAAAATGAAATCTGATTAGAGTTTTGGGTTTGTTTTAAAACCGATTTTCATTATGTGCTTAAAAGAACATATTAGGGTTTCACGATTTTTAGACAGAATCGAAAAGCCCATTATCTGATTTCGAAAATTAGGGTTTATAACGAATT
>JBCNJP010013011.1:0-12955 GCA_039602395.1 Deinandra increscens subsp. villosa | reverse complement strand
TTGAATTTAGGCCAAGTGTGGGGAGGTTGGTAGTGGTTATGAGCGAAAATGACCCGACATTGAGTTTTCTAGAAAGAATTAAGTTTCTACCGGGTCGTTATAAGCATTGGAAGGTTAAAAGGTTATTGGAGTTCATAAATTTTGATGCTTTATGGGTTAGGAAGTTGTTAGGTAGTTGGGAAGATGAGAACCGGATGCAAACCGGTAGTTGGTTGTGTTTAAAGATGTGAAATCGAAGCCTCCGGATGGTTTGGGAGGTTCTTTTTCAGTTTTGTGCTAATTGGTGGAGTGCCCGGTTTGTATATTGTGTAGTTGTGTTCTAATTTTCTGCAATTTTTAGTTTTCGTGCATGTTGCGTCTTTTGTTTTTGTGTTTTTGGTGTTTGCAGGTGATTCTGGAGCCTTGGAAATTGGCAATTGTGAGTTGTGCAGGTCAAAATGTGCAGATAGGGACTGAGATTTCGACTGTAGGAGCTGCTGTGGAGAAAAGAGATAGAAAATTTTTGGGGTCCAATTCCAAAAATTCTCTGGAAATCATGCTCCAAGCGTATCGCCTGGAGGTTGGTAGGTTATAGGCGATACGCTTGCATTCTTTGGCGGGCCGGTTGTGTGCAGCTCCAGGCGTATCGCCTGGGAGATGCACGGTTGTAGGCGATACGCCTGGAGGAGGTAAGTCAGAAAAATTTTCAAATTTTTATTTTTATTTTATTTCTGTTTACTGGAGTTGCGATGGATCGTTTGTGGTTGCTGTGCTGAGTCTCTGGAATTTCAGGTGAACACGTTTCAACTTATCTTTTTTTATTTTTAGTTTGCATTTATTTTGTTTTTCTTGCTTTTATTTCTGCTTTATTTTTTTATTCCATTCCACATTGAGGGCAATGTGTGATTCAAGTGTGGGGATGGGATACGTTCGTATTGAGTCTTGAGTCTTTTATTTTTTTTGGTGTGTTATTGAGTTATAAAAAAGTTGAAAATTGAAAAAAAAATTGAAAATTTGTTCAAAAATGTCCGAGATTCTGGCTGCAATTAATGGAAAATGATAGGTAAAACTGGGAATTGGTTTTCTAATTTTATGCTTAAGTTATAAAGTAATGAAATAATTGGGTAAAGTGGTAAAGTATGGGTTGAATGGAAAGCATGACTAGACTATGATGTGTCGGTAGGCCCAGCTGACCTAGGAGTAGCTTAAATAGCCTGTGTGTTTATTGTTGTATAAATATGTTAATCAGTCTGCTAGTGGGTTCCCATTTTAGGAGTGATAGGGATGCTGAATTTGATGATTAGGAAGGAAGAGACCGCTTTAGGCTAGATACTCTTATGTCCTTAGAATTTCCAATGAGCATGTAGTTAATAATTTGGTTAATGAATTAGAGTGAAGGGGCAGAATACTCATGTACAAACTAAGGATAGTATCCCGTGGTAAGTACCTCTGATGATGTTCCTAATCTCGCGGGCAAAATACTCATGTATGATTTCGGGGGTAAGACCTTGTGAAAGAATACCTCTGGTGATGTCCGTCTGTAATTTTAGGTAAAAGTAACCAACTATAAAAAAAAAATTGAGAAAAGGAAAACAAATGAAAGAAAATTTTAGTTTAGTGAATAAATGCTTAAAAAGTTGCATATCAATTCATAGTTATTCTTTGGACATCCTAGTATCTGGTTTAAGGGGGGTTGGAGAAAATATATAAATTTAAATCATTAATACCCTTCGCTTTGACTGAATATGATTCGGTAATAGGTTGAACTTGACCTTTCTTTAGTGGGATCCATAGGCAGCTGAACTTATATCTGGTAATTTTATAAACACATGGGGGCGAAAGAAAAGGTTGGTGGTTGGGTTTAATCGGATCGAAATATCGGCAATCGTAGTTAGGGTGTTATTACGTTATGGTTTGTGGAATTGTATGGTGGCTGTTGAATTTTGGAATGTTAAAGGTTTAGGAGTCAATTTCCTGGTTGTGATTCCATTGCAGTATCTTTCGAGGACGAAAAAAGAGTCAGTGTGGGGATATTTGATGTGTTGCAAACACATCCTGTTTTCATATGTCTTTTATTATGTATTTGAGTCAATTTTGAGTCGGTTTCTATTTGTTTTGGTAGTGTTTAGCTAAGTTAGTGTTTTTGGAGTCTTGTTTATGTTTTTATGAGTTTTGTAGGTTTATAATAAAGTCCCGAGGCCACGAGAGAAAGATAGAAGAAAAGTGAAAAAAGAAGAGCTGAACAAGCAGTCCCAGGCGTATCGCCTGGGACCTTAGGAGTTGTAAGCGATACGCACGGAGTGGCTGGTCAACAAAAGTCAAGGTCGGTTCCGCCCGACTAAATTGTCGTGTAATGAGCTCCAGGCGTATCGCCTGGAGGGAATATACTAGCAAGCGATACGCTTGCAGCCTCAAAACCCGCAAAAGGAGGTTTCGCGATTTAAAAGTCGATTTTAGGGTTCCATTCATAATTCTTCAACTTCCAGACGAACTCAGAGGCGATTTTGGGCGACTTGAAGAGCAGAGAAGGCCAGGGAAAAAGGGGGGATCATCGGTGGATCAGTTTCTCAACACGAATCATCATCGGTCTATCGGGTTTCATCCTTTATTCTTATTGTTCTTAATTTCAATCATGTTTTCTGTCAAAGTTCAGATTTTTACTATTACTCTAGACAGTAACATGAGGCTAGGCTAAAATGTTTGTATTGCCTAGACCCACTTGGATTATTATTTGGTGTTTATGATTTTATTCAGTTTTGATTGATTGATTGATGTTGCACTTTTATTAAATTCCAATGATTATCATGTTTGATGCATATGTGTGTTATGAGCAGATTATTAATTGATTGTTGATGCTTAATTTACCCGCGAATGTCTTTCGGTTTAGGTAGATTATCTAAAGTAGTTGACTTTAGGGTTAATTGCGATAGATTGGTTTAGGGTTCTCCTAGACTATTGCATTAATAATTGATTGATAGTTTGATTGTAATGTGCTGCTAAACTGGAGACTTAAAAGGTACAGGTTTAACGGGTAGTTGGGTTGGTTAAAGTTCTAGGGTAGCATTGTCCCAAAAAGGAAATGTCCTAGGGTTTCGTCTAGCTTGGTATTCCGTGTCATTCATGGTAGTTATCGGTAGCTCCGGTTATTCTAGGTGTGCTTTAGGTATATCCGAGGGTGACTAGGGTAATTGAGGTAGAACGGACTTAAAAGGTGAACTCCTGTTCGAGCGTTAGAAGTGTAGCTAGGAAGGACTTAAAAGGTGAACTAGCCACCATCAGGTCAATCGAAGCTGAATGAGGTTATAGATGCTAAGTAGGATTCCAGGGTCTAGGTGATACTCTTTTCTCATCTGAATTCTCCCAAAGGTTCCTGCTTTTGTCTGCTTGTGCGTTGATTAGGTAATTTCAGTTAATTAAATCTCAAACCCAAACCAAATTACTCAGTATTTCCATTTCTTAGGTCTTAAGTTAATTTTGTTTTTAGAGTGTCCTTAGGGTTCGATATTCCCGGTCTTGCCTTAGCTATTCTACTATCCGATAGGTACACTTGCCTTAGGGTTCGGTTTAGTTTAGGTATTTTCGGTAAAATTAGGTGTGTCTAGGTCTAGGTTTAGGTCTAGGTTTTTATAGTATTTTTAGTGTAGTTCCGAACACATCACCCCCCCCCCCCCCCTAAACTACAAATGAAATGTAAAGAAAGAAAATCGATCAACCAACACGGATACCTTGCATATTAAAGTTTCAGAAAACTTTTAGGTTAGAAAAATATAGCATGAAATTTAAGTTAAACATAATACTCCTTCATCAACAACTTTTTAATCGTCGATAGGTCTTCAAGAAGTACCTACACACTAGTGAAATTTATCAGTTCATAAATGACCCGTAGCGAAGTGCTTCTGGTCGACCAG
Source organism: Deinandra increscens subsp. villosa (assembly GCA_039602395.1). Taxonomy (NCBI): domain Eukaryota; kingdom Viridiplantae; phylum Streptophyta; class Magnoliopsida; order Asterales; family Asteraceae; genus Deinandra; species Deinandra increscens. Next base: position 9,068 of record JBCNJP010013011.1, on the reverse strand, counting down.
TATCTTGTTTTTGCTTAGAAACCACCTTAGGTTTCCATTATTTTGTTGTTTTGGTAATTCAGTTTTTGATGAATCAGTCACAGGTGACTGTGATGAACAACCCACATTTTAAACTTTTTTAAAAATTGGAAGAAAACGTTTTTGTTTTTGAAAGAAAGTAGGTTGAAATTCATCAAAAACTCTGCCATGTTCATCAAGAAAAACAGGTTTGGCAGATTTACCAACAACTGGAATCTTTTGTTTTTGATGTATAACAATAGGAAAAGAACAATCGCGTGCCATATGTCCTGTGTGACGACAATTGTAGCACAAACGGCTAGCTTTGTCCCATCGTTTATGTACCTGCACAGCTTCACTAACATTTCTACTTTCAAACTAATCATAAAATGTATCATATACCTGATGTCGATGATCATGAACCCATTTGGAAGTTGGGCTTTTTGAAGTAGAATCTTCAGAAGAAAATTTAGCAACTTGTTTGTTCTTGTGCTTTGGATCAGCAGCTTTCACAAACTCTTCAGAAATCTTTTGTGCATCAACGCAATGAAGTGGAAAGTCTTTATCTGAAAAAATTTGTTCCGAACCCTAAAGTTTGTAAAACCTTTCGGGTTGAACTTTCTCAGCAATAAAAACTTCCTTCTTTACTTGCTTCAATTTCAGTTTCTTCAGATTCCGTGGTCTTGAAGCTTGAACCTCCTCAGCTTTTCTGTTCCTTGAAACCCAAACCAATATTCTTTCTAGAAATATTTTCCTTAGAACTTGATGATTTATGCCCTTTCTTCGCCAAACGAGAAAATTCAGGTTCGACTTCATGCACATTCTTTTGTTCATAGAAAATGGTCTCATCAACATCAGGTTGAGACCAAATCTTCTCACTAGAATCAGATGATTTCTTATTTTCTGTCGACGACGAACCAGACACAAACTTTGGAACTTGTGGAACTTCAGAATTCTCTTCAATCTTTCTACCTTTCTTCTTATTCCCTTTCTTCTTCGGAATTCGATGATGATGACAACTTCGAATAATCATATTCTTCAACCTTTTCCTTCACATCTTTAACAGCTTCTTTAACACTTGCTGGAGGTGATGCTATTTTGACAAACATCTTTTCAAAATTTTCATCGTTAGCTAAGAAGCTTGTAGATGATTGAGAATTGGTGACATTGTTTAGAAGTCGATTTGCATCGATCACTTGAATCTTTAAATCGGAACTCTTTTGTTGTGCCTCAGCCAATTCCTTCTCGGTGGTGATCACCCTCTTAGCGACTTTTGTTGGGTTATATAACAATTTATCGATTTAAACACGAGTACGCAGCGGATATTTTTTTATGAATTAATCTAACTAACCGGATAGATAATGTGTACCTTTTTAGCTCGGCAAGAGAATATCTTCTAGGATTTGAAGTAAATCCCTCTACGATCGCACACACGACACACCGATGTACGTATGCTAGTACTTGATCACGAACTCCTCTTGATGTAGGCTTTGGTCGAACCACACAAGAATTCGAACCCCTTGGGTTCTTTTCTTTTTGCCGAATTTTAGAGAAGAAAGAGAGAGATTAGGGTTTTGCACTTTATCAGATAAAAGCAGCAGCTTAAACCTTAAACCCATAAGATTTATTTATAGTGTGTAGGAACTTGATGAACAAGTTAGGGATTGGGATTGGGCTTAGCCGAATTCGGCCCTAAGGCCTATCCCAAACCTTTTCCTAATTGTAATCAAATTACAACTCTCTAATTTACAACTAACACCCCCTGTTAACAATTAACCGTTAGTTTTTAACGACTTCTTGTTAAATGTTCATGATAAATATTAATTAACTAATTAATTAATACAAATACATTAGTGTCGAGACGTGTAACCCCGTAGGCTTAAATACTTTCCGGACATACGCTTATTAATACGTGATCATATCCCTACAGCTCCCACTTGAGCTCGTAATAATAAAGGTAATAACATTGGTTAGCGTCTAGCAACACGCCAATGCTCCCGGAAATATTTAAGTACAGTTTCTCAAAGTGTATTTAAATGGTACAGTCATTTACTATCCCTTTGTTACCGATACCGTTGTTAAATATGAATATGGATCAAGGTCATTTCATACTTTAACGATTCTGTTTCTCATTCCATAACTAATTAAAGATTACCAAATTCAAATCGAGACACATCTGGATTCATTTGGGCATGGCCATGCAAACATCTTAATTAGTCCCAATGAAGGGCCCAGTGGTATCTGCTTCAACTTTTAAGCTGAAGGAACAAATCCTCTTGACTACACGTGTCCAGTCACATACTTTACTACACTTACTGAAAATAGCCCTTTTGTACTACCTTATTCAGGATAGTTAGAACTATATCAAGTAGGTGAAATCCATATATGCATATCCTGCTTGTATCTCAAGTCTAAGGATAAGTAAAGCAACCATTTACGAATTTCTCTTAATGACCACGATCCATAAATGTAGAAGCATATCCCTATGCTATGAGTGTCTCGTGTATTGTATCTATGTGAGCGTGTCTGAGTATGAGTTGTGGTAGAAATGTCTTTAGTGGCGTACCACATGGTCCGGCGGACCATGTGGTCCGGCGTACCAGTTTGATACGCTGGGTAGTTAGTCACTTAGTATAAATGGGTAGTGTTAGAATGAGAGTTGAACACTTCTGAACACTTCTGTCATTTCTACACTTTCTGTGTGTGTGTTCTAGAGAAGGAAACTAGAGAGAACTCTTTGTAATCTTCAAGTGATTCAATAAGAAATCTCTTATTTACATCCGTGTTCATTACGTTTGATCAAAGCATGCAGTAGTAAGATCGTTTCTCGTTTCTACAAGTGGTATCAGAGCTATTGTTGCTCTATTGCTGTGTTTTTGATCATTTTTCGGATTTTTAGAGAGAGAAAGTTTGGGTTTCTTCATGTTTTCATCAAATTCTTCCAATGTCGAGTGTTTCTGAGATGAAAAATGATGTCTGAGTGTTACTGAAGTGATTTCGCACCTAACTGAAACAAATTCAAGCTTCAAAAGTTGCAAAATCGAAAAATCATTCGATTACAGCTTGGTCCGCAGGTCGAAATTCTGGTCCGCCGGATGAATTTTCTGGTCCGCTGGTTGGTCCGCCCGTGTATCTTCATCGAAGATCTGATCCGCTGATCTGGTCCGCGTAGGCAATCTTCATAATTCTGATCCGTGGCAGTTTCAGCGTACCATCTGATCCGCAGCAGTTATTTCAGAGTACCATATGGTCCGCTGGTTGTAATCTGATCTGCTGGTTAATCTGATCCGGCAGTGGTCCGCAAGTACAAATCTGGTACGCCTGTTTGGTTTGGTCCGGAATTGGTCCGTTGATTTTGATTTGGTCCGCTGGCAGAAAAGTGACTTTCACTAAAATTGACGTAACTTGAGAACCGTTAAGAGTTACAGAACCCAATACCAGCCAAAACGACCGTCTCGAAGAGATCTAGAATTGTACTCACCTAAAAGGTCTGTACCCCCTAGTTTGACCCTCAAAATCCGCTTGGAAGACCTTCATTTTTGAGTTCGAAGTTTTTGAAGTATCATTTTTGGTGAAAAATGTTCGATTTTCAAGCGTTTGCGGCTATGCAAAGCACGGTACAAGCTATGCTCAATTTTGATAATGAAATAGGAACAAGTCCAAAAGTTCCCAAGTTGTTAAAATTGGAAGATTATCAAAATTGGAAGCAACGTTTTTCTGCATACATTAGCACAAATGATATTGATTTGTGGATTCCGATTCGAAAGTTGTATGTGCGTCCAACTGCAAATGGAGAGTATAAGGAAATTCAATATTTTGATAAGGATGAAAGAAAAAGTTATGAGCTTGAACAAAAAGTTTATGTTTATCTTACCATGGCTTTACCTACCGAGTTGTTGCATCAATTCAGTACTTGCAAGAAGGCTAAACAGTTATGGGATGCTTTATCTGCTCGATGTGAAGGCAATGATCAATATAAGAAAAGTCGACGAAAAGTGTTGAACAAGGAATTTGAAAATTTTCAACAATACGACAAAGAAAATATTTCTGCTCTTGTTTCAAGGTTTTCACATCTAATTAGTGAGATGAAAGTTGTCATGATTGAAAAGACCGAGGAAGAATTGAAAGAAAAATTAATGGAAGCATTACCAGAGAAATGGGAAAGTTATGTGTTGTTGATTACTCATGACAAAGACTATTCCACATTATCATTTCATGATTTGACCGGAAAGCTTCATGCTCGAGAAATGGAAATGATGAATTCAAACAAGTCCACTGCTCAATTACAACATCCTGAATTATATCATGGGCAAAATTCTGCAAGTATCAATGCAAAGGCAAAATCATTCAATGTTAATTCATCAAATCAACCTCAAACTGCTTTTTGTTGTTGGCTATGGTTCAGGGAATTCTGGAAATTCTTCAAGAGGATGTAACTTCACTGTTCCAAATCATTTAAGTCAGACTTCGTTTTCTGCAAAAACACCTGATGAACATTTGACGTTAATTTCTGATTTATTATCTTCCTACTATAGATTGCTGAATGGTGGTTTGACAACATCTGATTTGATGGGAGAAGATTTTGATCAGATTGATCCTGATAATCTTGAGCAAATGGATCTTAGTTGGCAACTGGCGATGTTAGCTCAAAGATTTAAAAAATTCAAGAAAAAGACCGGCTTGATAAATTTAAATCCAAATGGCAAGGTTGGCATCGACAAAACAAAGGTAAAATGTTTTAAATGTTCCAATTTTGGTCATTTTGCTCGCGAGTGTTCAAAATCAACTGCTTCTGCATCAAAGTCTCCAACAGCCTTGGTGTCTCAAGTTGATAAACAATATGATTGGGGGCAAACTTCTAATTCTCCAATTGCCTTAACTGCTATCGCTTCTGAGTCCAATGAAGGTTATGATTGGGATGCTGATGTACTTGAAGTATTTGAAAAAGCACGAACATCGAATAAAGGCTATGATTGGGCTACTGATGAAATTAATGATGAGTCTGCATGGACTGGTTCATCTGCGATGATGGCTCAAATTGTTCATAGTGATAATGAAGAAGAAGTAACTGATTCTGAATCTGAAACAAGTGGTTCTGGAAATAGTGGTTATGAATCTATTTGTGAGTTCTGTTCTCAAAAAGACAAGAAGATTCAAGGTTTAATAAAGGAAAATGCGTTGTTCGTTGATGAAAATAAAAGAAAGATAGAAGAATTGGCAAATGAACAACAAAAGTTAGAAGATCTGATTCAAGAATTTTCTTCTCAAAAAGCAAAGTTATCAGATTTTCAAGCAGAGTTTGTTGAGAAAGAATCAAAATTTCAAAATGTTAAACAGGAGTTTGAACAAATAGTTTCAAAGTTATCTGAGGAAAAGGATGAATTAGTCAATGAAGTGAAGAAATGGAAAGATGAAGCTGAGGATACTTCAAAAGATTTTCAAAATCTTTTTGATAAATCAAAGTCCAGACTTGATATTCTTACTCAATTTTGTGATGATCAAGCTACTAAGATTCAATCTTATCAGACTAATATGGAAAAGTTACTTGATGAGAAGAGGGAGTTGGTTAGAGTGAACAAGTTGCAAAATGCAAATTTGGATATTCAGAAAAGAAACGAAGATAAACTCGAGAAGGAATTGTTGGCCGGGCTAGATGAGTTGAGATTGCAAAAGTATGAAACTAATAAAGTGGCAAAGAAGCTGATTGCAGCCGAAAAGGAGTTGGCTGAAGCTCATCAAAGAATTTCTGAATTAAAGATCGATGTCATTGATTCAAAACGTCTTTTGAACAATGTTACTAATTCACAATCTTTTACAAGTTTCTTGGCCAAATATGAAAATTTTGAGAAGATGTTTAACAAGACAGTCTCGCCACCAGGAAGTCTCAAAGAAGGAGTTCATGATTTGAAAGACAAGGTTGAGACCGGTGATTATTCTGAGTTTGTTGGTTCCAAATCTATTGAAGAAAAGCAAGAAGAAAAAGGCAAAAGTACTGACGCTTCTGAAGCTAAAAAGGTTGTGTCTGGGTCTTCGTCTTCAAAAGTTGACATTGATGAAACAATTATCAATGCTCCAAACAATCTCAAGAAAGTTAAAGCTGAATTTTCTAGGTTGGCAAAGAATGGGCATAAATCTACTGGAATGGGAGAGAAGGGTTCAGGAAAGAGTGTTAGTTTGGGGTTTGAAGGAAAAGCTGCTCACGGTGGTAGTTCAAAAGTTTCAAAACAACAACAACTGAAAAGAGTCAATGTGAAGCAAGTAAAGAAAGATGTCTTCAAAGCTGAGAAGGTTCAATCTGAGAGGTTCTACAAGCTCAAGGGTTCGGAACAAATATTTTCTGACAAAGAATTCCCACTAAACTGCGTGGATGCTCAGAAAATTGCTGAAGTATTTGTGAAGACTGCTGATCCGAGAAACACGAAGAATCAATCTATCCAATATTCTTCTGGAGGATCAAATTCTATTCCAAAGAGCCCGACATCCAAATGGATTCATGATCATCGATTTCAGGTATATGATAATTTTTATGATCATTTTGAAGATGAATATTTTTGTGAAGCTTTGCAGATTCCCAAAAGGCGAATTGTAAACAATCGCTTGTGTTATAATTGCCGACAAAAAGGGCATATGGCACAAGAATGTACGGTTTCTGCTGCTTCTAGTTCAAGAAGAAGAAAGGTTCCATTTGTTGGTAAAGCTGCCAAACTACGATTCATTGATGAATATGGCAGAGTATTTGATGAATATCCACAACCTACATTTTTCAAAACCCAAGGAAAATTTATTCCTCGTTTTCAAACTGTTCCAATTGTAGGTTGTTCGTCACAATCGACTGTGACTGGTTCATCAGATACTGATTTACCAAAACAACAACACTGGAAACCTAAAGTGGTTTCTAAAGGAAATCAAGATACTGGTCGACCAGAAGCAATTCGCTTCGGGTCATTTATAAACTAACGTGTTTGACCAGTGTGCAGGTACTTCTAGAAGACCTATCGGTGATTGAAACGTTGCTGATGGAGGCGTATTCTGCTGATTTAACTTAAATTTCATGTGATATAAATTTCAAAACTGATATTTTTTCTGAAAGCTAAACTTGAACGGTATCCATGTTGAAAGGTCAATATTCTTTCTTTTTACATTCTGTGTGTAGTTTAGGGGGAGAAAATTGAAAAAACCAAAAATAGCTTTTCTATGTTTTTGTTTTTGTTAAAATGAAAATCCAAAAATAGAGTTTTCATTTTAAGGAGGAGAAAAACAGAAAATACAAAAACATTGAAAAATAGAAAAATACAAAAACATTAAAAAAAAAAAAAGAAATTGTATCCGACATAATTGGGAAATGATGGTACATTGGCTTACGTGTCTGACTCATGGATAAAATAGATAAAAAAAAGCCATAAGATCATTGTTCGATGTACTTGGTAGGCTCGGCATTAAATCAGAAAGTATTCATATGTGATAAACACATTAAATACTAATGCTTGACCAAGTGGACAATATCTTGATGCATATCTCATGATATATCAAGAAAAGATATGTGAAAAAGAAATATGAGAAGTCACTGTGTATACATGTGTTCATTTTGCAAAGATTTAAACTTGTTTGATTTTCTTTATTTTGTCAAACGATCGGACTTTCTCTGCGTATCGAAAGATCGACCTGATTGTTGTTCGTTTGACGTTCTGCTTTATTTTCTTTGGTGTTTCGTATAACTCATCGGACTTTCTCTGCGTGTACGGAAGTACCGACCTGATTGTTGTTGGGTTATACAATTTCAACTTGTTTTATTTTCTTATTTTGTTAAATCCGAGGCCTTATCTGCGTATCGAAAGATCGACCTTAAGGTAGACGATTTAACGTTCTTATTTCTTTTTGCATGGAACACAGTTGACTAAACCATGAATACAATCATTATGTGATTAAAAGCACAAATGTAATCACAAAGTGTGATATAAAAGCAAAAACATATCTGTGTATGTCTGATAGCGTGGGGTACACTGGTCAAAGCAAATCAAATCAATACAATAACATATCCAGATGTTATGAGTATGATTTTGCCTGAGTTTAAAATGGACAAATTATACTAGTAATCGACATGACTTATGTGCTGAAGTAATTGAAATTGAAGTGTTGTTCAGCATGTTATGTTCAATATGATCCCAAGTTGTGATCTTTCTCGCAAAAGACAAAAATAGTGTTTGGTTCTGTATTGCATTTATGTTTCATATCTGAAAAGTTCAAAAAGATTTTAGATGTGTTTTGGCATAAACTTAGAAAAATCAAAAAGATTTTCAGAGTGTTTTAATTTAATGTTTCAAAAAGCCAAAAAGATTTTGCTTCTTATTTGTTTTCGACTGATTGACATGTGATACGAAATCAAATTTCAACACTATATCTTGGATTCTCAAAGAGAAGTTTTGCACCAAGATTAAATTAATTTTCAAAAGAAAAAGGAAACCGTGTTTCTGTCTTCTGAAATTGAAGGTTATATGTGTCAAGACTCAAGCATGGTGAAAGGGAAGTATGTTTTATTTTTACAAGTGGATCTTGAAGATTAAAGATGATTCAAGAGTGATCCAGCCATGCAAGCTCTATTTCTGACAAGATTTCAAGTCAAAGATCGGATGTAGCAATGTTACAGATTAAAGACTGAAGTTTAGTTAGAAAATACATACACTACACGTTAAGGGGGAGTCTGTAGAAGCATATCCCTATGCTATGAGTGTCTCGTGTATTGTATCTATGTGAGCGTGTCTGAGTATGAGTTGTGGTAGAAATGTCTTTAGTGGCGTACCACATGGTCCGGCGGACCATGTGGTCCGGCGTACCAGTTTGATACGCTGGGTAGTTAGTCACTTAGTATAAATGGGTAGTGTTAGAATGAGAGCTGAACACTTCTGAACACTTCTGTTATTTCTACACTTTCTGTGTGTGTGTTCTAGAGAGAGAAACTAGAGAGAACTCTTTGTAATCTTCAAGTGATTCAATAAGAAATCTCTTATGTACATCCGTGTTCATTACGTTTGATCAAAGCATGCAGTAGTAAGATCGTTTCTCGTTTCTACAAT
>JBCNJP010013010.1:0-12956 GCA_039602395.1 Deinandra increscens subsp. villosa | reverse complement strand
TCCCAAAATTGCACCGCACGATACGTACCCTTGATAGAAAGATCACCAAAAGCCCTAGACATCTAGCACGTAGCACTCATCAGTCCGGACCAAAGCCGACTGGTGCACGCACTCCCATATCTAAAACTCTCAACTCACCTCCTATCTGGCACATGCCGATCAACAATCATAAAGATAGCCAACCAACATGCTGTCCTGCACACGGGGGAGATTTGCATGCACAGCGACTGCCAACCCAACACCACTGCTCCCCTATATATACATTCCGCGTAAACAGCAAAGTGACAGGAACAGACATTAAATTTTTCAAGAATCATAATTTTTTAAGCCAAGCACAACACCAAGCCAAAAATCACTAGTCGATGTGCGAGAAACCAAGGGCTTGGTCGCCCACAGCCCTTGGCTTGGCCAAAATCACGCGTCAGTGTGAGAAACCAAGGCTAAGGGGCTGTTTCATCGTGATCATGGCCAGTGAGGGGCTGCCTTGGTCGCTCACAGCCCTTGGCTGGGCCAAAATCACTAGCCAGTGTGCAAGGTTGCTGATCGTTGGGCCATAATCACTAGTCGATATGGGGAAACCAAGGCCAAGGGGCTGTTTCATCGTTTACATGGCCAGTGAGGGGCTGCCTTGGTCGCTCACAGCCCTTGGCTTGGCCAAAATCACTAGTCAGTGTGCAAGGTTGCTGATCGTTGGGCCATAATCACGAGTCGAAATGGGGAAACCAAGGCCAAGGGGCTGTTTCATCGTTTATATGGCCAGTGAGGGGCTGCCTTGGTTGCTCACAGCCCTTGGCTTGGCCAAAATCACTAGTCAGTGTGCAAGGTTGCTGATCGTTGGGCCATAATCACGAGTCGAAATGGGGAAACCAAGGCCAAGGGGCTGTTTCATCGTTTACATGGCCAGTGAGGGGCTGCCTTGGTCGCTCACAGCCCTTGGCTTGGCCAAAATCACTAGTCAGTGTGCAAGGTTGCTGATCGTTGGGCCATAATCACGAGTCGAAATGGGGAAACCAAGGCCAAGGGGCTGTTTCATCGTTTATATGGCCAGTGAGGGGCTGCCTTGGTCGCTCACAGCCCTTGGCTTGGCCAAAATCACTAGTCAGTGTGCAAGGTTGCTGATCGTTGGGCCATAATCACGAGTCGAAATGGGGAAACCAAGGCCAAGGGGCTGTTTCATCGTTTACATGGCCAGTGAGGGGCTGCCTTGGTCGCTCACAGCCCTTGGCTTGGCCAAAATCACTAGTCAGTGTGCAAGGTTGCTGATCGTTGGGCCATAATCACGAGTCGAAATGGGGAAACCAAGGCCAAGGGGCTGTTTCATCGTTTACATGGCCAGTGAGGGGCTGCCTTGGTCGCTCACAGCCCTTGGCTTGGCCAAAATCACTAGTCAGTGTGCAAGGTTGCTGATCGCTGGGCCATAATCACGAGTCGATGTGCGAGAAACCAAGGCCAAGGGACTTTTCATCGTGTACAGGGCCAGGGAGGGCTTGATTATATGAAACCTATATAATTTTGGTAGCTCGCAACAATTTTTGGCAACCGGCCCTGTGAGACCCCATGCCCTCCCCTATATATACATTCCGCGTAAACAGCAAAGTGACAGGAACAGACATTAAAATTTTCAAGAATCATAATTTTTTAGGCCAAGCACATCTTCTAGCACGTAGCACTCATCAGTCCGGACCAAAGCCGACTGGTGCACGCACTCCCATATCTAAAACTCTCAACTCACCTCCTATCTGGCACATGCCGATCAACAATCATAAAGATAGCCAACCAACATGCTGTCCTGCACACGGGGGAGATTTGCATGCACAGCGACTGCCAACCCAACACCACTGCTCCCCTATATATACATTCCGCGTAAACAGCAAAGTGACAGGAACAGACATTAAATTTTTCAAGAATCATAATTTTTTAAGCCAAGCACAACACCAAGCCAAAAATCACTAGTCGATGTGCGAGAAACCAAGGGCTTGGTCGCCCACAGCCCTTGGCTTGGCCAAAATCACGCGTCAGTGTGAGAAACCAAGGCTAAGGGGCTGTTTCATCGTGATCATGGCCAGTGAGGGGCTGCCTTGGTCGCTCACAGCCCTTGGCTGGGCCAAAATCACTAGCCAGTGTGCAAGGTTGCTGATCGTTGGGCCATAATCACTAGTCGATATGGGGAAACCAAGGCCAAGGGGCTGTTTCATCGTTTACATGGCCAGTGAGGGGCTGCCTTGGTCGCTCACAGCCCTTGGCTTGGCCAAAATCACTAGTCAGTGTGCAAGGTTGCTGATCGTTGGGCCATAATCACGAGTCGAAATGGGGAAACCAAGGCCAAGGGGCTGTTTCATCGTTTATATGGCCAGTGAGGGGCTGCCTTGGTTGCTCACAGCCCTTGGCTTGGCCAAAATCACTAGTCAGTGTGCAAGGTTGCTGATCGTTGGGCCATAATCACGAGTCGAAATGGGGAAACCAAGGCCAAGGGGCTGTTTCATCGTTTACATGGCCAGTGAGGGGCTGCCTTGGTCGCTCACAGCCCTTGGCTTGGCCAAAATCACTAGTCAGTGTGCAAGGTTGCTGATCGTTGGGCCATAATCACGAGTCGAAATGGGGAAACCAAGGCCAAGGGGCTGTTTCATCGTTTATATGGCCAGTGAGGGGCTGCCTTGGTCGCTCACAGCCCTTGGCTTGGCCAAAATCACTAGTCAGTGTGCAAGGTTGCTGATCGTTGGGCCATAATCACGAGTCGAAATGGGGAAACCAAGGCCAAGGGGCTGTTTCATCGTTTACATGGCCAGTGAGGGGCTGCCTTGGTCGCTCACAGCCCTTGGCTTGGCCAAAATCACTAGTCAGTGTGCAAGGTTGCTGATCGTTGGGCCATAATCACGAGTCGAAATGGGGAAACCAAGGCCAAGGGGCTGTTTCATCGTTTACATGGCCAGTGAGGGGCTGCCTTGGTCGCTCACAGCCCTTGGCTTGGCCAAAATCACTAGTCAGTGTGCAAGGTTGCTGATCGCTGGGCCATAATCACGAGTCGATGTGCGAGAAACCAAGGCCAAGGGACTTTTCATCGTGTACAGGGCCAGGGAGGGCTTGATTATATGAAACCTATATAATTTTGGTAGCTCGCAACAATTTTTGGCAACCGGCCCTGTGAGACCCCATGCCCTCCCCTATATATACATTCCGCGTAAACAGCAAAGTGACAGGAACAGACATTAAAATTTTCAAGAATCATAATTTTTTAGGCCAAGCACATCTTCAAGCCAAAATCACGAGTCGGTGTGTTAGATCACTGGTCGCTGGGCCAAAATCACGACATAATGTGCGACATCGCTGATCGTTGTGCCTAAAATCACGAGTCGGTGTGCGAGAAACCAAGGCAAGGGGCTTTTTCATCGTGTATGGGGCTAGGGAGGGCTTGGTTCTCGATGACCTTGGCTGCCTTGGTCGCTCACATGATTTCCTGGGCGCTGGGGCTGCCAGACCCCATGCCCTCCCCTATATATACATTCCGTGTAAACAGCAAAGTGACAGGAACGGACATTAAATTTCTCAAGAATCATAATATGTGAAAATCACATCAAACGAAGTCGGATTGACACGAAACTTTACGTGAGGCCTCATGAGCATGAAACAAGATGACCCAAAGGAAAAAATTCAGTTTCCGGGTCGGGCGGGCCCGCGGGCTAGGCTCGGGCGGGCCCCTGCCCCTTACGGGTAGGGATTCCATGAAACGCGCTCAAACTTCGTCGGAAGGTCACGAAACTTTACAGGGATGTCCCCTAAGGTACTTGGAGCCGTTTGGAATCGTGGGCAGGGCCTTTCGGGTCAAAAAGTTGACCGGGACGTGTCCGGGGCCGCTATAGGCCGTGATTCCTCGTAGACGTCTCAAACTTCACCGGATGGTCACGAAACTTTACATGGTTGCCCAAGAGGGTACTTGGAGCGGTTTGGAACCGTGAGTCGGCTCGACGGCACGGGGCATCGTAACCGTTATTTAGTTTGTCGGGGTGACACATGGCATCTTAGAGTCTTGTACCAACCATTAATTTTTTTCAAAGTTTATGGGTTCAAACCTTCTATTAGTTAAGTTATTTTGACCATTTTAATATTACATGGCATCTTGCCCGGACGACGTGTGGCATGATCATCAACTATTTATAGGGCATCATGGCACACGTGTCTTTATAGAAGGCATCTTGCCCGGATGACGTTTGGCTTGCTAGCTTTTTTGGATAACCTCTGTGGGGGTGTCCTGTCACCTGCCTATGGGGACTCTAGGGTGTGCCATAATACCCCATGCCTCCCTATATATACATTCCGCGTAAAGAGCCAAGTGACAGGAACGGACGTTAGGATTTAGCCAGATCGTCACAAGGCAACATGGCCTGATCACTAAGCCGTCATAAGGCAACGTGGGCTGATCGTCATAAGACAACGTGCACATCAAGGCACCATGTCATGAGTCGTCATAAGGTAATGTGGCCACATGTGAGCCGAATTAGCAAGCCGATGTGCTACAGATGTGTCCACCCCGAATGTATGTAAAAATTTTCCAATACTTAGAAGATTTTTACAAGTATAGGAACGTAGCCTCCTGAAAAAAAACGTTGGAAAAAGCTTAAATGGGAAGGGACGTTTGAGGGGGAGGGACGAATCTGAGCGACGCAGGGCTGAATCTCAGTGGATCGTGGCAGCAAGGCCACTCTGCCACTTACAATACCCCGTCACGTATTTAAGTCGTCTGCAAGGGATTCTACCCGTCGCTTGATGAAAACAAAGCTTATTTACATTCTCGTCCACTAGATCGATCGGTTCATCCAGTAGTAAGATCGTTACTGTGTTTTACATAAGCTGATCCATACGCTCCGGCGTTTTCATTCCAGCTTGCCTTCTAGCTCGATTACCTCGTGGCTCAGTTTATCAATACCCTGCATCATATCAATCGGATCAGAGTCATCAAGGGAAGTATTTTATATCAAATTTTAACATACATCTCTATTATTTATGTATACTTACAATGTTCACAACATCCTGCAGAGAAAGCAGGTTGTTGGCTGCTACAACAGGAGGGAGGCTATCAAAACTGTCCACATTGATGGTGGCATCAGAGACTTTGCGCTTCTTATTAGCATAATAGGTTTTGGATCGAGTGCTGAGGGGCCGGGATTTTGGAGTTGGGACTCCTGAGGTGCCTTGCTACTGGTTTCTTTGGTTTTCTCCTTCTTAGCAATTAGGGACTTGAGGTCTTGGAAAGAGAAATTAGAGGCCGAACCTGGAGCTTCATCAAAGACAAACAAGAATCAATTTCAAGAAACAGCAAAATGCAGCTTAAAACAAGATAAAAGTAAATACCCTCAAGTACATGCAGACATGGTCTTAGATGGGCTTTAAGATTGTTGAGAGGTGGTCCGAGCACTTGCTACACCTTCGGGAATGTAGCTTCTTTCAAAAATTGGGATGCTGTAGAGTTCTTGGAGCTTCTTGGAAGAATCTTGGGCAGGTTTGATCAGTAAAAGAAACAGAGAGAATTTACAAAATTGAAGTAACTCAGGAAACTCTTCCTACCCCTAATGACCCATTGGGTAGAAAGGTTCTTGCAACCGGCTAAACTCTTTCTTTTGACAAAGAAAAATTATCGTCTCTAGTCATGATCATTGTGAGAAGCTCTAGGAACCATTTGGGCTTCTCCGGTTCTGGTTTTCAAGACGAACCTACTGTTCCCATGGGTACCAAGCTGGTACAATTTGCAAATTTCAGAAACCCCAATGTTCAATCCACGGGTATGATTGAGATGGTGAAGTGAGAAGAGGATTCGCTAAATCATTGGCATGACTTGGGAGTAAGCTAAGTTAGTGACCGAGAAGAACTCGTTTACCAAAGGAGAGATGGAAAGGTCATGCCGATGAGGAAGGGATAGTATAGAAAACAGACCCAATCAGAAGAAACGTGGTCAGCTTTCAGACGAGGGTCATAGGGGTGGAATTCGGTTCCGGCAGGAAAGCATGAGGATCGCTGCAACATCTCAATCTTGCGATCATAGAAGTTGCAGGTTTCTTCCTCACTCGCCGGAAGTAAACCCTGATCAGTGAACCCGGTGTCCACATTTGTAAGGCTCCAACCGCTAAAACCCGATTAACCTGTTATTAGAAAATCCGAGTTAGAAAATCTCCTCATTTAGTCAAGAAGTTTCTTTTTCCTGTCCTTAAGAAACATTTACATAACCTAGTGATTATTACAATCAGCCTCATGACATCATGAGCACAAAACATTTATTAGTACAAAACACGACTTGATTCTCACCAAATTACCCGGTGTTCGGTTCCACGGCACCCGGATTCGATCTTTACCCATCTACTAATGTGTACATGCTAATAACACTAGTACACGTTAGTATTATGAAAGTATTTTAACCATTCGTAAGCAAACAAATGAACTTCAACAGCTAACTTGATCTACTCCGTAAGTCACAAATTTGTCAGGTATGGGCGTATGATACTCCGACCAGCGTATCATACGCTGGCATGTACAATTCCGGATCAGCCCATGTTAGGCGTATGGCTTATGCCCAGGCGTATGAGCCAGCGTATGGCACTCTACCAGCGTACCATACTCCTCTTACAGACCATTTTCCACCATTTCCACATCTTAAAGTCTCCATTTCTAATCTAAAGGTTCAGGTTTCATCCCGACTCATTTCAACTCAATTTTCGTTGACTTACAAACATGTATTTAGGGGGATTATACTCATTCCACTAAATTCATATTAGAATCATTATTCGGGTACTGGTAACACCTTACCCAACCTGTTTGACCCGCTAAAACTTCAATCACATAACAACACATTTATCATACTTTCACCAGATTTTCCTCCTTCATACAATTACCCTTAGCATATATACATTATACAAAGCCACTTGATTTCTCATTGGGACAAATTGAGAACTATAACCTTCATAGATCCTCATCTTGCCACAACCTTTCAACTCAACCCAAACGGGTCACATTCATCGCACCTCTACTTGATCATGTGTTATGACCAATTTCTCTATTTCTTAACAAGGTCAAATTAAACACTTCGGTATCATCTATTATTGCACCAATATCCATTCACACATCACAATTCATTGCATATCTATACTACTATATAATACATATTGATCCTGAGGGGCATTTTCGTCATAAAATTCCTTAATTTTAAGACGCGTACAAATTGTTATGCAACATGTACAACTGTTTTAAGCATTGCATTTAAAGCCAACTTCACAATTTAAAAGCATAAAGGATGAGGGTATTTTCGTAATACAGCGATCCGGTCCCTTTTTCTCTCGATGGCCGCTCCTTCTACTCTCGATTGCCCCATCTTCAATTCAATTGGGCCGCTTCTACTCGATTTACGCAGGATTCAAGCAGGCGTGGGAGCAGGGAGATTTATGGCCGCTCCTACTCCATGTTCGTTGTTTCATCGAATCGAAGCTCTAGGGAGATTTATGGCCGTCGCTTTATGAACACTAACCCTCCTACGCGGAATGGCGGTCCCAAATGTTGTTTACCTCAATCAGTATTCATAAATTCTCAATCAGTCAGTTTATTCGAAGAAAGAAACCTCTGTCTTTCTCCATGTTCATCAGGTTAGAGTTTTTGTTATGTTATTTTTAGGTTTTCCGCAGAGTTATGTTATATATTGTGTTTGTATCTCAGAATCTTTGCAGATCGTTTGAATCTGCTTCTTGCTGATCCGTCTACTTGTCGTAATTTGAGGTTTGAATCCCGATTTGATTTCTATTACCCCTTTTTTGGGCTCTTCAAGTTGTTTCTATTCACCAATCTATTACCCAGTAGATCTTTGTTAATGCCACACTTTCATTTTCACAAGTAAGAAACACTTCACACTTGGAACTAATATTAGACTGCTACATGAAAAGAGTTTATGATTTGTGATTCTTATTTGGCGGATTTGGTGTGTTTGTTTATGATTTATGATTCTTATACACACAAATATTTGTGTTTGTTTTTGGTGTTATTTGGGTATGTGTGTACCCGCCACTTATTATAATCTTTCTATATTTCATTTATGAAACTGTAAATAGTCTCAACTTGCTCAGCTGGTGAGGATTAGTGAACCTGTTGCTAAGGTGCGTTTAATCACGCACAATCTTTGGTGATTACATGCTTTCAAAATCATTGCTCGAAGTCGTTTACTTTTATGCAGCATATACATAATGACATATGTGGTAATAATGAAACTGATAGCAGTTTAATGTTGTTTGTTCTTTTTGTAGCCGGATTGTTTGAATGATTTGGCTTTTGCAGTAATGCAAGAGATAATCAAACTATGTTACTGAGTCATTGACGATGATGTTATTTGTGCTCAAAATCAGGTAATCTTATTATTCTGCGTCTTCATTTTATTCATTTAATGGTTTTTTCTTTGGGTATATTGTTTGATGTTTGTTTTTATAAGTGGATGCAAATATGTGTTTGGATATAGACCACTGTAAGACCTCTATAAACTTGCTCAAAATCAGATACTCTTATTATTCTGTGTCTTAAATTTGTTCATTTAATGGTTTTTTGTTTGGGTATATTGTCTGATGTTTGTTTTTATAAGTGGATGCCACTATATGTTTGGATATAAACCCCTGTAAGACCTCTGTAAAACTATTTAAATCGCCCTACCTTAAAGTGGATAAGCCTGCAGAGCTTCTACAAGAAGGCAAGACAATGCTATGGCTGGCTGAATACCTCTATAAACTATTTAAATCGCCCTACCTTACCTATACTCATAAATTGTAAAATCTTTTTCTTTGATATATGACCACATGTAGTTATAAACTTTTCCTGATTTTTTAGTTTTCTCAGTTTGTGGAATTGTTGTTGCTTCCCCTTGTTTTTGATTGCAAGTCTCACTACACACATTGCACATTCTATTTGCTGAATTGTGAGTGAGTTTGGTATTTGAAATCTGGAGTCAGTTTGGATCACAAATTTATGTTCACATGGTAGGGTTTAGATTTTGGCATTTTTCGGTTTATTTATTTTTTATTAATGAATGTATCAAGTATAAATTATTTCTAAACAGATCTGTTCTTCTAAAATGGATTTAGCATGTTGTTTCATGTTTATTCGTGAATGTGATTGGCTTCCTAAATTAACAAAACAAAATGTTGTTTGCCTAGGTTGGTTATAATAAGCATTGACTTTCAATAGGGCTGCAAGCAATAGGACAGCCTTGGTGTGAAGCTACAATTGCCAAAAATACTCCCCTCGCAAGGCGCCTGTTGGTTGTTCTTGCAGGTTCACTGTTATAATTACGAAATACAAGCTTTTCTTGACAATTGATTTTTACGAAATACAAGCTTTTCTGATTTTTAGTGTACTTCAATTATAATGGGGGTCGTGCAAATAATTTTCGATTATTTGATGGCATTGACATGTTTCTTTATATCTTTGCACATATTTTTAGTAGTACAACAATTACCTCAAATATGGTTACAAAAATTAGAATCTTCCATGATTTTAGAATCTTCCAAGATTAAAATGTATCTTGCCCCTGATCAAAGTGAATTATACACAACTTTTGATAAAAAGTTTGACTACAACTCAAACCAGTTTTGATAAAAAGTTTGAAATACTGGAAAACAGCTTTATAAATTGATTTGGGTTTAATACAAGGGTGTATAGATCACTTATACAAACTTAACTCTTAAATGGTTTGTTAACATTGACAGTGAAGCTTTTTTTTCAAAAGAACATAAAATTGGCCAATGCTTTTTGGCTCAACCTGATAAGAAGATAAGAACTAAAAAATCAACAAGATAATTGATAACAGAAATGTTTTGTCAAAGTCTGACTTCCTCACTTCCATATTGTTGACTTTATGTTTGTCATACCTGAAGGATCAAAAAGAAGACATACATGTAACCCTGTCAGAAACTCTGAGGCCATACCCTACAGTCCCCGCGGTAACATTCTGCTTCCTTTATCTAATGGAAATTCACATTCATCATATGCGATTATATGATATCCGATATAGAACTCTTACATGTGCTTATAGCTTATATTGATTCTATTAGTTTCATTCTCTCACATTCTTTTTGTTATTTTTGAAATATTAATAAAATTTATTCAACCAAATTATCGAACTATTAAAACTGTACAATTTGGCCTATCGATTTAGATCTGGTTAATGATTTGATCGGTCTGGCTTTATCCTGTTCTTACCATATCCTTAGCATATCTCTTATTGAAGCACTAGCAATTCACAGGTTCAAAAATATTTGAATTAATTCCAAAATGAACTGATTTTGTTTGACATTAAAAGAACTCTTCATTGACCCTTTGGTCTTTAAGTTTACTGTCACTAGAGATATTTGGTGACTTGAGTTTAAATAAATTGGTTTCATAATGTCATGGGAAAGTTTAAGTAACTGTTAAGTTGCAATATGGTTTCATGTATGTGTGTTTGTGTCTTTGAGTTTCGTTAACGCTGATGTTATCAGCACTATTTCTTTATAGCAGTGACCATTTATAATAATCATCAAACTTCATAAAGCCACTATTAATCTGGTTGCAATCTGGTTTCATGTTATTTGAAAGTGCTAAGTGTGTAGTGAGGCTTTTAAGTCATAATATTTGGCTAATTTTTCATCTTTATAATAATATATTTCTCATGCTATATTAATATTGTTGCTGTAAATTTTCGGGGAAAAAAATAGTTGAACTGTTACTGTAAGTTTTTTGTTGTTAGCTTACAAGGTAGTTTTTCTAAAATGTTTGGCTTTATTGTCTGCTTTTGTTTGTAGATAGATCAGCTGAAGTGTAAACGGTTTCTGTGTGGTGTATGCTGTATTTCGACATTAAGGTATATGTACTAATTTTGTTTTACGTCTTAGTCAGAAAGATATGTTTCTATATTTTGTTTAAATTCCTATTTTGTTAAAGTAGTCAACGGTTAAAGCAATGTACTTTGGTTAAAAAAGTGCAAGTTAAAAATATATGCTCTAAATAATTGGTTTTAGAGAATGTGAAGAACCATATGAACATATATATTTATTGTTGTAAATGGGATGCACAAGACTGTTTTGTTCTTACTGTTATCATTCTTGTAATTTTTAATACTTTTTATGCTAAACTTATTTGATGGAAACATTTGAAGCTCTGATCATTACATAACGAAACAAAAATGGCTCCCAAATCTCTAAACAACCAGCTGATACTGCAACCGAGTTAAACTTAGTTCACATTCTGGACTTCTATAGAGATTCATTAACACGAGCCGAAGATGTGGAGACGGGATTGCTATGTTAGTTTTCGATAGATGTGGAGACGGGTCGGGTTGGTTTAAACACCTAACAGTTTTTTGTTTTGTATTTTTAAATTTAATACAAATTATTAACGTCTTTACTATGATTAGCGACATTATTATTAGGATAACCATGTAAATCTTTAAAATTAATCCATCATTCAAGAGCCTTTATGCTTTCATAATAGCTTATGTGTGACTTTCAACTCACTTGAGTTTTTTTTCTTTAACAACGATGTATTATGTACAGAGCTAGATGTAGTTTTCAGTCATCAAAAAATATTTACACAAAGTTTTTGCACCAGAGGCTTAAAGAAAAAGAAAAAAATAAACAAAGTAAGCGTCACTAAACAAAGCTTTCCGCCATAACAAGTGAACAAATGACGAATAACGCCCTATAAACCGTTGCCGCCGCAACGCGCGGGTACCCCTCTAGTATATATATATATATATATATATATATATATATATATATATATACATAACTAAACCGCTACATGTTACACCCCAATAGATCATACACTACACTCATACCCAAACGGGTCATTTATTGCTATCACACACAAACACGTCATTTTCTGCTAACGTGCCCCAACATGTCATTTACTGCTAACATACCCAAACGGGTCATTTACTGCAAACACACTCAAACAAGTCATTTACTGCTAACATACCAAACGTGTCATTTACTGCTATCACATTCAAACAAGCCACTTGCTGTTAACATACCCAAACGGGTCATTTACTGCTAACACACTCAAACAAGTCATTTTCTGCTAACTTACCCAAACGGGTCACTTACTTCTAACATACCCAAATAGGTTAATCGTTAAAATCTTTCATTTAACATTCATGTATGCACTCTTAACCCAAATGGGTCACATTACACCTACTCTCACTTTACATACTTTATTTACACTTTCTTAACCCAAACGGGTCATAAAACACATACTCTCACACCACATGCTTCATTTATTCAATCTTAACCCTAACGGGTTATATTTCACATATTCTCTCTATATCACAATTGGACTCCTCATCTCACCCCAAATGAGTCATAACATCTACTTTCATATATTCCTCTATGATGTAGAAGCCATGATCTAGCTACAAACATCTTACATCAACTTGTGCACTAATCACATTATTACTAACTATAGTAACCAACTACTTCCATAACCTTGCTTATGGTAAATTCAAATAATACCGTACTTGAAACGTAATACTTTTACCACTCGTGTGTTACCTCAAATCTTCAATTTTAGCATTCCTTGATGGCCTGAGCTCCCATCACTTTCACCTATATATTACTTGGTCAATTAGATTGATAATCTATGACATAACATATAAGTATTACCCACCTTAACAATTCAACCATTTCCACCCACTTTCAATTTCTACATCTCTTTTAGGCATTTTCACAAACACTTGGTGTGCATGAAAATGCTTAATCTTTCACATACATAGTTAACATACTAATTTACCACATCTTTTACATACTTACATCTCAATTCACAATTCTATGTAAAATTAACAACCTTAATCATATAAACAAGCATACTTGATTATATGATTAATCAACCAACACCCACCCACTTAGAAACCATCGATTTCCATACTTGGGTTTAACCCATCCTACAACTTCAAGTGAATTCTGTAA
>JBCNJP010013009.1:0-12957 GCA_039602395.1 Deinandra increscens subsp. villosa | reverse complement strand
GATTTCCAATGATCTTCTCAGCACAATCCTGAAAGTCGACTCCACCGGTCAACAAGCGTGGGAGTCTCTTGCTAACATTTTTCAGGATAATCAAAACCAACGTGCTGTCTGCTTAGAACACAAGTTGGTCACTACCAAGTTATCGAATTTCCCAAACTGCTCGGCCTACTTTCAGGCTTTAAAGATGCTCTCTGATCAACTTGCAAACGTTGGTGCTCTGGTCTCCAACCAACGCCTAGTATTACAGTTTATTGTCGGACTCCCCGAATCCTACGAAGGCATTGCTATGATGATCCAGCAAACAAATCCGCTACCTGCGTTTTATGAAGCCCGCTCAAAGTTGATCTTGGAGGAAACCCGAAAACAAAACCAAGCAACCGCCGCTGCCGTCACTGCCGGTACGGCACTAAATGCATAGCCTTCCCGTGGACAAGAAAATTTTCATAACTCCTCCAACTATGGGTTCGATTATGGCAACAATCGTAAGGGTAATTCTCGTGGCCGCGGATCTGGACGTGGTAAAGGCCGTCAAAACCGTTCTCGTGGGAATAGAGGCGGCGGCAATTCTGGCCACCCTTCCTCCGGTCGTTCATCTTGGAATACGGCCACCGTAGGCCGAACTGGGTTCATCCGGGCTCAGGGTGGTCCATGCAGCCGCCCACACCGGCCCAATATTGGGCTCAGCAACAACAACAGTCAGCAACTCCATAGACTGCTCCTCTAACTTATCCCTATCCCACGGTGCCCTCAGCCCAATTTGCCCCAACGCCCACTTCTGTTGGTCTCCTCGGCCCACGTCCTTCGGGTCCCTTTCCTCCTCATAATTATGCGGTCTCAGAAGCTAGCTACACACCCACTGATGTTGACCAGGCTTATGCTACACTTCAGGCTCAAGATCCCAATTGCTACGTGGATAGCGGCGCCACGTCACGCATGACGAATAACCCAGGTAACTACCTATCTTATGTTAATAATGGTATTTTATTTTTCGGAATATTATTGTAGGTAATGGCGATCGCATTCCAATCCAGGGCACCTGTAATCAAAAACTTTCTCCTCCCTACCCTCCTTTGCATCTCAAAAATGTTCTTTACGTTCCTAGCCTTGTTAAAAATTTACTTCCCGTTCGCCGTTTAACCACGGATAATAATCTAACTATTGAATTTGATCCTTACGGTTTTGTTTTGAAGGATTTCCAGACCAGGACATCGCTCCTCCGATGTAACAGCATCGGAGATCTTTATCCTCTCTCGTTCAAGTCTGCACAAGTCACAAATCCATCTGCTTTTGCTTCTATCACACAGGATGTTTGGCACTCACGTCTCGGGCATCCTGGCTCTAATATTTTACTTTCTTTAAATAAACAATTGTCTTTTCCTTTTTCCAATGTAATAAAGCAGTCGAAGCTTTCGACTTGCCAATCATGTGTTCTAGGAAAACATATTCGTATGCCATTTCATTTATCTACTTCATTTACTTCGTCTCCTTTTGAAATTATTCATAGCGATTTGTGGACTTCTCCGGTCCTTAGTATGAGTGGACATCGCTATTATTTGCTGTTACTAGATGATTACACAAATTTTGTTCGGACTTTTCCTCTTGCAAATAAAAGTCAAGTTCTTCCCGTCTTTATAAATTTCTATACTTTCGTCCAAACCCAATTTTCTAAAAAGATTAAATCTCTTCAATGTGATAATGGCCGTGAATATGACAATGCTTTAAAGATTTGCAAACACGACAGGACTTTCCGTTTCTCTTGTCCTCACACCTCCTCTCAAAACGGGAAATCCGAGCGTAAATTACGTTCCCTTAATAACGTTATCCATACTATCCTACACCACTCTTCTATGCCCTTAAACTTTTGGCATTATGCTTTAGCTCACTCCACTTATCTCCATAACATTCTTCCGTCTAAACTTCTTAAGTACTCTTCCCCAACTCAAGCCTTATATCACCGTCACCCATCTTACTCTGAGTTACAGGTCTTTGGTTGTTTGTGTTTTCCTTTATTCCCTTCCACTACTATCCATAAACTCCAAGCTCGGTCCACACCGTGTGTTTATCTTGGTCATCCTTCAAATCATAGAGGATATATATGCTACGGTCTCTCTACTAATCGTATGCTCATCTCTCGTCACGTTATCTTTGACGAGCAATCGTTTCCTGATGTGTTCAGAACTACACCTAAAAATAATAAAATTATCCTAGACCTAGACACACCTAATTTTACCGAAACTCCTAAAACTAGACCAAACCTAAGGCAAGTGTACCTATCGGTGGCAGTATAGCTACAGAAGACTGGATATCGAACCCTAAGGACACTAGATAGCTAGACTCAACTAGGACTTATGAATGGAAATTTGAGTTTTTGGTTTTAAAGAATTGAATTAACTAAGTTAACTAAGCTAACTACCTGACTATCAACTAACAACTGAAAACAAAGATCTTTAGGAAAACAATCAATGATAGAGAGGCACCACCCAGACCTAGAATCCCAATCAACACCAACTACCTTACTTGACTATAATAACTCTGATGGCGGTTGGTTCACCTTTTAAGTCCTCCCCAACTTAATTACTCTAACGTTCGAACATGAGTTCATCTTTTAAGTACGTCCTACCTCAACTAAACCTAACCACCTCTGAACCTAATCTCGGGCACCTTAGGCTTAGCAGGAGCTACCTCTATTTCCTACAACTGACACGAATAGCAAATAAGCTAAATTCCTATGACACTTCCTTTTGAGACAATGCTAACCTAGTTCATTAACCAACCCGACTACCCTACAGCTATCATCCTTTTGAGCTTATTTAGACATGTGGAATACTGAATTCAAGCAATCAATTACCGATTAATTCTATGATCTACCAGATTAGCAAACCACATTCAATAGCAAACACCAGGTCACACTACCAAACTACCTAACTTAAACCGAAAGACATTCGCAGGTTAAGCAGTTTAGTAAGTCAATTCAAACCCTAATTCTAGTGGTCATATGCATACAATTATGATAAAACTGGAATTTAATAGAAACATAACATCAATCAAGAAATCATAGCCAAAGTAAAGTCATAAATATTAATCGTTCATCAATATGGTCTAGGTAGCACTAATTATTTAGCCAACAAACATTGTCACAATAAAAAACACACTAAGAACTAGGTCTCTACTGGTGAACATGATTTTGGATAAAATAATCACAAAAAAACAAGATGAAAAACAAGAACCCGAATAATTGAATGATAGTTGAATGATTGATGCTGGGAGTCACCTCTCGATCCTTGCTCCTTCCCGTGTCTGAAATTGTTCTCCACGTCTTCTAGGGTCGGCTGCAAATTTACAAAAAGATATGCCGTTCGAATCCCCTTAATTTGGTCCCTTCATGCGATTTAAATATCTTCCTTCCAAGAGATCTTTCTGGTCTGAACTCAGTGAAAGACTATCCGAGCATCCAGACATCCCAGCCATCCTGCTTGGTGATTCTAACGAGGTAAGGTTTCAATATGAACGTCTCAATTCTGAATTCAACCCATCAATGTTGGAAACTCGGATCTTGATTACGTTTTCACGAACTTGATTTCGGTATAGAAAAACTCTCTTTTCTCTCTGTCTCTCGATGAACACAACAATAATGAAAACACTAATTCTTACATTGATTTCTGTCGATCCATACATATATATACATACCGACTTGGTGGTTGACTTGGTGGTTGAAATCTTTCAACCCCGACAATACAGACCCTAAACTATTTTACACTTGACACACTAATTAAACCTTTACTTTAGTTAATTACACTTTGACCCATTAACTTTGACCCGAGATGAATATGATTATATCACATTTCACCCCCTAATCATTTTCATCTTTCTCCATCTTCAGATCTTGAACTCCCAGTAGTTCTCGCATCGTGATGAACTTGACTCTTGCCATTGCCTTAGTGAGAATGTCAGCCCTCTGAATTTCTCCACTAACATGTTCAACGTTGATCTGATTGTTCTCAACACATTCTCTGATGAAATGATACCGTGTGTCAATGTGCTTGCTCCTTCCATGAAATACAGGATTCTTCATTAGTGCTATTGCTGAGATGTTGTCCACCAGTAAAGTAATCTTTTCTTCCTTCCATCCAGTCAATTCTGCAACTAATCTCTGTAACCATAGTGCTTGTTGTGCTGCTGCAGTGGCTGCTATGAATTCTGATTCACATGATGATAATGCCACCGTCTGTTGTTTTTGTGTACACCAAGTAATAGGAGAATCTCCAAAGTAGAACACAAATCCAGTTGTTCCTTTCCCCTTATCAGTGTTAACTCCATAACTACTGTCACTATAACCCGTTATCTTGTTTCCTCCGTTCTTCTTGTAGGTTATTCCGTGATGCTTGGTTCCTTTGATGTACCTAATTAATTGCTTGATCCCTCTCATATGATGTTCCATTGGTTCTTGCATAAAACGACTGAGTAAATTCACCGCAAAACTCAAGTCTGGTCTTGTATGTAGCAAATACCTCAAACATCCTATCAAACTCCTATATTCAGTTGGATCCACCGGGTCTACTCCTTCAATATCTGTGAACCTTGTTCCCGGACTCATAGGAATCTTCGTTTCATTACAATCAACCATATTTGCATCCTTCGAGATTTTGTTGATGTAACCCGTTTGCTTGATTGATATGTCACCCCCCAATTGGATGACTTCTATACCCAAATAGTATGCTAAGAGTCCTAAGTCACTCATCTCAAACTCTTGTTCCATTTGTGACTTGAAATGATCGATCTCCTTCTTTGGTTCTCCAGTGACTATGAGATCATCTACATATACTCCAACTATTATAGTAGACTCTTTGCTTCTTCTTACGTAGACAGCATGTTCCAATGTACACTTCTGAAACTTCAACGACTTCAACGTCTGATCCAGCTTTATATTCCATGCGCGCGATGCTTGTTTCAAACCATACAAAGCTTTAGATAGCTTGTATACCTTCTTCTCACTTCCTGGCTTCACAAATCCTTCAGGTTGAGAAACGTAGACTTCTTCCTTTAAGTCTCCGTTTAGGAATGCGGACTTTACATCGAGATGATGTACTTCCCATCCATTGTAAGCAGCAATTGCTAGAATAAGACGTACAGTCTCTATTCGTGCTACTGGTGCAAAGACTTCGTCAAAGTCTACTCCTTGTTCTTGCACATAGCCTTTTGCTACCAAGCGAGCCTTATGCTTTGTAATCTTCCCGTTAGCATCCCGCTTTGTCTTAAATACCCATTTGAGACCAATTGCTCTATGTCCCTCGGGTAAGTTGGTTAGTCTCCATGTATTGTTCTTGTTTATGGATTCTAACTCCAACTCCATGGCTTCAATCCATTTCTTGTCTTCGGCTGCTTCTCTGTAGTTTCTTGGTTCTTCTTCCGCTAGAAGTAACTCTTCATACAATCCTCGTGTATCTACAGGTCGTGCCTTATTCGTGATCTCCCTCAAATCTCTAAAACCCTTTAGAGGTGTATGATCAAAAGGTCTTGCTGAACTCCTTCGTGAGTTATAAGCCGTAACCTGTGATGAGTTAGGCTCATAGGCATAAGTCCTCGGAGTACTCATCCTTGAACTCTGCTGAGGTGTGGCTTGGTAATTATCCTCATAATTACCCACATCTTCATTCTCTTCTTCAGAATTGGTTGCTTCCTCTGTTGGGTTGACTTGATCAACTTCAACTTGCCCATCAGGTATTGTGAAATCAGCCCATTCAGCATTACCATTATCTAGGCCCTCTAGATAATCCTTCCAATTCCATGTCTCATCCTCTTTAAACTTTACATCTCTACTTACGCAAATCTTGTTGTTGACAGGGTCATACAACCTATAAGCTTTGGATCCCTCTTCTGATCCTAGGTAAACCATCTGGACACTTCTGTCATCTAACTTCTTTAAATTAGGAATGGTCACCTTCGCGTAAGCTATGCACCCAAAGATCCTCAAATGATCTATCTTAGGCTTCCTGCCCTTCAGTGCTTCATAAGGTGTGCTATCTATCACAGCCTTCGTTGGTACTCGATTAAGTATGTAAATAGCATGTCTAACTGCTTCAGCCCAAAAATCTTGCGGCATCTTTGTGGCTTTCATCATACTACGAGTAGTGGACATTACAGTTCTGTTTCTTCGTTCAACAACTTCGTTTTGTTGAGGAGAATATGGAGTAGTCAATTGTCTGGCTATTCCATTATCCTTACAGAACTTGGTGAATTCATGAGACGTGAATTCCCCTCCTCTATCTGTCCTTAACATTAAAAAAAAAAAAAAAAAAAAACTGTTAATCCTTCTCTGATCATCACCCTGATCAGCCTTCATCATGCGTTCCTTCATCTTGGACAACATGATCGAAAAAATCTGGAATGAAACTTGATTACGTGAATCTGTGTGTACGTATGAAAAGAGAGAAAATAGGAAACTGATTTTCTATTCCAACGTGATAATTTACAGACTTTTAGCCCCCCTATTTATTCGACACACTTAACGGAAACTACTAACATCGTTAGTAGTTAACTAACTAACTGCTATAACCACTAACGGTTCTAACAGAAACTAACCGGCCCATCTAACTGACATTGTTT
Source organism: Deinandra increscens subsp. villosa (assembly GCA_039602395.1). Lineage (NCBI taxonomy): Eukaryota > Viridiplantae > Streptophyta > Magnoliopsida > Asterales > Asteraceae > Deinandra > Deinandra increscens. The sequence continues at coordinate 6,354 of JBCNJP010013009.1, read as the reverse complement.
GGACTTCTTTATTCTAACGGGTTGGGTTCCCGTATTAATTACAACCCAATGACTTGGCCTCCGGCCCATAAACTATATGTTCGACCCATTAGACTAATAACATAATAAACTAAGACCCAAAACGATTTACTAACAATACACCCCCTAAATCGTTTTGTCTTCACTGCTGCGTTTCTTCAATTTTCAGGTTCAAGGAGGATGTAATCCTCATCAACGGACTGACCTGCTGCTGCCTCCTCTTCTTCGGGCTCACTTTCTTCAATTCTTTCTTCTTCATGCATGCCAACAAGTCCTCCACTTGGTCCGCAACCGGCTGGAAAATCTCGAACTGCACTTACACACCTTTTCTTCCACTTTGGAATCTCTTGACCACTTTCTTCTTCAATCTTTTCTTTGTCAACACGTTCTTTGATCCTCCGTTCTTCCTCCTTGCACCTCCTGATGTCATCTTTCTCCTTGTCGGTGTAATGGATCTTGTTCTTTGCTTCATGGTAGTAGAACTCGAGCAAATCCAAATATTTCACATATGCCAAACGTATCTCGTTTCCTTTACCAAAACCATAACCCATATCTCTACCAACTTTGTTCCATGCTTTATCTTGGCATACCATGTCGTACCCTCCTTCTCTTTGTACCGCCAAGTAAAGATTAAGGATATCTATTCTACTTCCATCCGATAAAGTTGGTGGAAAAGACTTGTTCCTTAGGATTCTAAGGTAATCTTTAACGAACCATTCCACCAAATTTTCAAACTCCGTATGAAAGGAAAACTTGTGTTTCATGAATAAATCATGAACCTTCAAAAGTTCTATGAAATTGATACAACTATTCACATTCTGATCATTAATTAAAACAATAGACTCACCGGTCAATGTAGTGGGCTCGTAGTTGATCCTATTCCATATGTCTTGTCTTTGCAAATCATGTATCATGTGTGGTTCCCTTTCAATTAGTGATAGATATTCTTGAATCGCTTGCTTCTCCTTAACAAAGAAGTCACCACGTTCTCCTTGTATCACACCCGAATCTACATCATTTTCATCACCCCCTTCAACGATGATGTTAAGAGTCTCATCCTCTTGTTCTTGTTCACGTCCATCATACCAACCATGTAGATATGCTTCGAGTGCATCCCTCTCTCGTTCATACTCCATTTTTTCGGTCAACCTTTCGAAATACCTCTCCAAATAGGCTTCTTCGACATCCACCAAGGCACCCATGTTGATGGGTTCTTCATACTTCATCTTTCTTTTAATTATTCTTTCGATGTAACAACGTTCTCCATCGAATACAACCTCCAAACCTTGATGTGTTAATTGATCCAAACTAAGGGAATTCTTTGTGTGTTTGGGTACATAATACACACATTGAATCGTGCGAATCGAGTTTTCCACGATCATCTTTATTTCACCGATTCCATGTATAAACATGAAATCGTTTTCCCCTTCGATTGTATCCACTCCGAAAGTGCTTTTAAATCTGCTAAACATCGCTTTGTTTCCACACATGTGATGTTTCAAACGAGTATCTACGTACCACATTTCATTCCAAGGACCCCCATCTGTCCCATGTACAAAAATCCCACTTCTTTGACAGATTTTGGTATATCTAAAAACTTACATGGACAAACTAGCGCGCAATGCCCGACGTCATCACACACGTAACAAGTAGCCACTCCCTTCTGAGTTTTCTGACTTCTCCTTGCCCGTGCACCCTTCTTTCTTGAACCCCTTGCCCGTCTGGCCTTGGTTCCACTCTGCCCCTCATCCACCATTACCGACTTGCCCTTATCTGCAACCCTATTTTGCAGATTCAATCTCGAAAGACCCACTGTCACCCCCTTGCCTCTTGCATCGGTCTGGTCAACATGGTTACTGCCCTTCGAATCAACCTTCACGCGAGGAATCACTCCCCCTTTCACTGCAATCGATGATGATGATGGAGACTGGTCTGTCCCTTCGCTAAGAACAGCCCCTGAACGCCAAAACATTGCCCTATCTGCCCTCCCTGGATCGTCCCTTGCTCTGATGCCACTGTTAATCCTTCGCTGATATCACCCTGATCAGCCTTCATCATGCGTTCCTTCATCTTGGACAACATGATCGAAAAAATCTGGAATGAAACTTGATTACGTGAATCTGTGTGTACGTATGAAAGAGAGAAAATAGGAAACTGATTTTCTATTCCAACGTGATAATTTACAGACTTTCAGCCCCCCTATTTATTCGACACACTTAACGGAAACTACTAACATCGTTAGTAGTTAACTAACTAACTGCTATAACCACTAACGGTTCTAACAGAAACTAACCGGCCCATCTAACTGACATTGTTTGGACTTCTTTATTCTAACGGGTTGGGTTCCCGTATTAATTACAACCCAATGACTTGGCCTCCGGCCCATAAACTATATGTTCGACCCATTAGACTAATAACATAATAAACTAAGACCCAAAACGATTTACTAACAATAATCAAATGCAGAACTGTTCAATAACTTTATCAGGGAAAATGATTTAAAAGAATACAAAATGGGAGGCATGAAGTACACTTTTAGAAAGGGCAATAAGTTTAGTAGAATTGATAGAATGCTTGTATCAAACGATTTTATGCAGCTATGGCCTAGGGCATCCCTCACTGCACTACCCAGGGATCTCTCGGACCATAGCCCGTTGCTGTTAACTGCAGATACGCTTGATTTTGGCCCTTGCCCTTTCAGATTCTTTAGCAACTGGATAGGAGCACCTGGTTACAATGAGACAGTAGCGGCTGCAATCAGCAGTAGTAATACTGCTGGCCTGGAAATCAAAGCTGACAAGAACCTGCAACTCAAGCTCAAAAAAGTTAAAGAAGCTTTAAAATCATGGAACAAGTTAAGGCTGCAGCAAAGACATGAAGAAGAAAAGACGCTATTGGATCTGATAAATGGCTGCGAATCAAAGGCGGAAGCGATTGGATTAACCAGCAACGAAATCCAAATGTGCATTGATGCAAGAAAAAGACTTTCAGAGTTTAGACAGGCTAGGAGAGCAGATCTGATTCAAAAATCCAGATCTAAATGGCTGAAGGACGGGGATGAAAACAGTGCATACTTCCATGGCCTCATTAGAACCAGAGAAATAAAGAACAGGGTATATGGAATTCACAGCAATGGCCAATGGATAACCAACCCTGAAGAAGTTAAAAAGGCTGCCTACCGATTCTTCAAAGACAAATTTGATGAACCGATACATGATAGACCGTCTTTTCACTCAAATGAATTCAAGAAACTCTCCCAAGCAGATGTGGACCTACTCATTGCACCGTTCTCACTAGAAGAAATCAAAGAGGGGGGTTTGGGAATGTGGCGGCGAAAAAGCACCGGGCCCTGACGGATTCAACTTCAAGTTCATCAAAAACAGCTGGGATCATCTGAGTCAACACTTTCTTAATATACTAAATGAGTTTCATCTGTCCGACAGAATTAGTTTGGGTTGTAATTCCTCCTTCATTACATTAATTCCCAAAAGCAAGGATCCCCTCAATTTTTCTCAATACCGCCCTATATGTTTAATTGGTAGTATATACAAAGTCCTTGCGAAAATACTGGCGAACAGATTAAAGAAGGCTATCGGCTCCGTTATAAGTGAAACACAATCTGCTTACGTTGAAAATAGATCGATTCTTGACGGGCCTCTAATCCTAAATGAGGTTGTCGGCTGGTTGAAAAAATAAAAAGAAAAGCCATTTTGTTCAAAGTGGATTTTGAGAAGGCGTTCGACACTTTGAATTGGGTATTTTTAGACACCACACTCAAACAAATGGGACCGAATTCGAGATGAAGAGGGGGGTGAAACAGGGAGATCCCCTCTCCCCGTTCTTGTTCATCCTAGGCATCGAAGCACTTCACATAGCCATGAAAAAAGCTGTCCAAGATGGAAAGTTCGAGGGAATTAAGCTCCCGGCTGATGGGCCAGTCTTATCACACCTAATTTACGCAGACGACGTAATCTTCGTTGGGGACGGCTCCAACGCAAATTGTGAATTCCTCACAAGATTCCTTCAATGTTTCTTTCTTGCCTCCGGTCTCAAGACTAATTTCAACAAAAGCAGATTATTTGGGATAGGGGTAAACGAACAGGAATTAGATTTCATGGCAAAAATCCTGAGCTGCAAAACTGATGCATTCCCATTCACCTATCTTGGGCTCCCCGTAGGCGCAAACATGAAGGAAAAAAAAAACTGGATTCCGGTGATTAACAAGCTGAAAATAAGACTCTCTAAGTGGAAATCAAAGACCCTCTCCGCTGGTGGTAAGTCCATTCTTATTAAATCAGTTCTTGGAAGCCTACCAATATACTACCTGTCGGTTTTTAAAGCCCCGGTTGGAGTCATTCATGAATTAGAAGCGATCCGAAGAAACTTTTTGTTAGAAAATCGATTGCTTGGATATTCTAGAAAGCGTGTTATCACTTTCGGATTGAATATTTCGAGGGTTCACTCGTAAATATCAATCGGATACGATCTGGAAACGACCCATGAATATTTCGAATTTTGAATGAGAAATCGAACCAGAGAATTTTTAGAAGATGAAGTGATCGATCAGTTTCAACAACAGGAGCGTATATGCAGTTTTTCGATAACTGCATATACCCAATTTACACTACCAGTCCCTCGAGTTTTAATAAAGAGATTTTTCGGCCGAAAATAATTTTTGACACATTTTTACTAAAGGACTTTTAGTGTAAATAATTTTCGGGCGCGCTGACCTGGCAGCCCGGCCCCAGCCAGGGGCTCTGCCCCTTGGACCCCGCCAGGGGCTGCCGCCCCCGAACCCCCGTTAACTCCATCGATACGAGTGTGCACTACCCCGCACCACCGAACCCGATCAATATAAGCTAGAGGACAAATCGATCCATAGTTAACCCAATTACACTAAAATACTAACACTTTTTTTGGGGCAAAACGGAGGATCGAAACAAGATACCCCGGGTCTCCTGGGACCACATATGCGCTCCCAAACAATCAGGAGGAATGGGAATTGGGAGCCTAAAGGTAGTCAATCTGGCTTTACTTTCCAAATGGTGTTGGAGATTTAAAGAAAACCGTTCAACCTTATGGGCCAGAGTCATCGCATCACTGCACCATTCGAAAAGAACCCACGACATAATACCACTAAATAACTCTCTACAAGGTCCCTGGAAACAGATTAATGCTGCAATAAATGATCTCAATCACATGGGTTTTGACTTCTGGGGTGAAATAAAAGTATCACCAGGCTCAGGCAACTCCACCTTGTTCTGGTATGATAAATGGATCGGTAACCAACCCTTCAAAATTCAGTTCCCTGCATTATATAAGCTTGAAAAGTTCAAAAGTTGTATGGTGGAGTCCAGATGTGCCCTGTCAAACAGCATTCAACCACCTCCTTTAGCATGGAAATGGCGGAAACAACCAGGTACACAACAGGAACTTGCTGAGTTGGTATCTATCTCTCATCTGATCTCCTCTTTCCAGCGAACAAATGGACCGGACAAATGGGTGTGGCTGGGCTGTAAAGACGGCCGATTCTCCACCGCTAGCGTGAAGAAACAAGTCGAGCAAAGTCTCGGGGATTATAGATACAAGCATAGATGGTGTAATTGGATCCCCAAAAAAGTTGACATCTTTTTTTGGAAGGCGGTATTGAACAGAATCCCGGTAAAATCCGAACTACACAAGAGGGGCATTCAAATCGATTACCTGAGCTGCAAGTGGTGCAACCTCGAACCTGAAACAGTCGACCACTTACTGATAAAATGTCCGATGGCGTCTACGCTATGGGATCTGATTATGGGATGGACTAACCTGCACTTCAGTACCTCCTCTTCGTTGGAACAACTGGTGACGGACGCATACGCGTGTTGCAAATCGGAAGATTCCTTACGTAAAACTCACTCAATTTTGGCGGCAGGGATATGGGAACTTTGGTTGGCCCGAAACTCAAAAGAATTCCATGACTACTACACCTATCCGGGCAGACTACTTGAGAATGTCAAAGCGAATTCCTTCTCATGGATTTCTACCAAGGGTGGAAAATGTGATCTTAATTGGGAATTTTGGTGTAATAATGCCTCTGTGTTGTAATCTCTTTCTCGTTTTCGTTTTGTACTCTCTTCTAGCTCGTTGCTAGTTTTTAATAAAATTTTGGCCGTTCAAAAAAAATAATTTGGAAACTTAGGTCGGCGGTTTTATACAAAACTAGCGTATCGCTAGTTTCTTGCCGCAAGCGCCACGCCCAAATTGTCATATCCGACAAATTAGTCGGTTGATTCTCGAATTGATTAAAGGAATACCAGATTCATGCGTATAGCATGGATTAAATTTAGGGAAATA
>JBCNJP010013008.1:0-12958 GCA_039602395.1 Deinandra increscens subsp. villosa | reverse complement strand
CGGTCCTACAGAACGTTCACGTATTAAGGCATTTATGTAAATAAATACAAGGAATGAACATGCGATAATGTATCATGAAGATCAGTTCAATCAAGTCTTGAATATTGTTTTAAATAATAGTATTTATTATTATTTTTATGTTCGCTCGCTCGATTGATTTGTTAATGGCGTTAAGTTATAATATATATATAACTAGGGTTGATAATTATTATTGAAATAATTATTATAACATGTCGAAATAATCTTATTAAATTATTACAAGTTAAATAATTTAACATATGTAGGTAAATATTAAAGGTTATTTAATATTTAAATCATGTTATGAAAATTAGGGTTTTGAGTTAATGTAAATATAATTATCATTAAAAATAATTATATTTACAAACCAAAATGATTTTAACTCAAATTAGGGTTTCTAAAGCTCATAAGGATAATTATTTGTTGAAAATAATTATTTACGATTTGTTACGTCGTAAAACGTTTTTAAATCGTTTAAAGATTTCGTATCAATTTCAAACGTTTAAAGAAAAACATTTGATCCGGTTAAAACGTTTTGATTATTTTGATTCTATTATAAAATAATCAAAAATGTTTAAAATATGTTTTTCATAGTTTCTATAAGTCTTTTGATTTTATTTTTATAAAATCATTTCTAAATAACTTTATTTATTAAACAAAGTTAGGGTTTTAAATAGAAGACTTTTTATAGAAATTTACAACATAAAATGTTTCTTTTTGTATAAAATCCAAGTTTATACTTTTTATTTGTTCAAAATATGATATCTTATCATTTTTGACATAAAATATATCTATATATATTTTATCCATTTTATTTCTTTTATAAAATCTAAACAAGTCTTTCACATCTTGTCTTTTAGAAATTATATTTCTATAAAACGTGACCATTTTATATAAAAATTTCTATGCCTGAACTCTTATGGTTTAATTTATCCAAGTAATTTTTATAAAATTACTAAGTTATTATTTAACCATAAAATTTCATTTAAATGTTACTAAGTTATCATTCTATGTCCAAAATTTAAGTAACACTTCCTATTGTCCAACAAAGTCCATAAGTGTTTTTAAACACTATATTAGTCCATGATAATTTATCATTAGCAACATATTAACCCATAAACAAATGATTAACAATATAAGTTACAACTAATAATTCTATCATTTTATGTCATAACATAACATGATTATAACAATTCTAGTGAGCCATAACATGCTAACAACAATGTTTTTAATCCATCAAACCATGCAAAATATAAAATCAACATGTGATCATGTTAATTAACAAGTTATATAACTTAGTTTTCATAGGTTTTTATCATCAAATAACCACATAAATACTCATCATACAATCATGCTAATATTTATAGATGACATAAAATCATTAACAAAACCCCCCATTTTCAAACCTTACAACATTAAAATAAAAGAAGGAAAATGTTGTTAGGTGGTTACGTTTATTTGAAAAACGTCACGTTTTAATGATTCGTTGTCAAGACTCGGTGGCTCATTTGGGTCGTTTATAACGTATTAAAAACGTAACGAGAATGGTTTAACAAACTCACAAAGGAGAACGAAAAGGAAACCGAACAAGAAAAGGAACACGGTGGCGGTTCACTGCGGTGGAGAAAAGCAGCAGCTCCGGCGGCAAGGGGCTGCACAGCAGCGGCAGTGGCGGCCAGCAGCAGTAGCAGAGCTGGTGGCTGAGGTGGCTGGTGGCGGCAGTAGCTAGAAGTGGTGGAGCTGTGTTGTCTTCGACAGAAAAGGAAAGGGAGGGACTGTGGTTGTGGATTACGGTGGTGGCGGTGGCTGTGGATGTTGGTGTTTGTCTGTTCTCCGGCAGAAAAAAGAGAGAGGAGAGCGGCAGGAGGATCAAGGGGGCGGATGGCGGGTGATGGTTCACAGCAGCGAACACAGTGGCGCGAGGCTGTCAGCAACAGCCGACGGTGGTTCCGGGCAGCAGGTGGCTAGCAGCGAGGAGGCAGGTCGTGGCGGCGGTGGGTGCTACGAGCAGCAGCAACAGTGGAGCGAAGGTGGTGGTGGTGGTGTTTGGTTTTGCTCGACGAGGAAGAAGGAGGGAGGGGCGATGATTTATGGTGGTGCCGGCTGGGGTACATGGTGGTGGCACATGGTGGTTGCGGCAACAAGAGGTGGTCTTCACCGGAAAAGAAATGAGAAGCAGAGATGAGAAAGGGAATTGTGTTTGGCTTTTTCTTGTTCATTAACACAGAAAAGAAAGGGAGATGGATGTTGGCCTCCTTTGTTGTACATCAAAAGGAAAAGAAAGGGGTTTGATGGTTTGCTTTTTGAGTGGTGCTCGACAGAGAGAAAGAGGGAGGAGAAAGGAGTAGGTAGATGGTGATGGTGTTTAGAGGGGACAAATCTCCTAACACTATTCGGCGAGTGTTGGTCTTTAGAGTGTAGGGTGGATAGGGTAGGAGTGTTGGCCACTCTCACCACCACATTTCTATAAAAGTAACTCTTTTATAAAAAAAACAACAAACAAGATTAGTGTGACTTTATTTTACTAAAGTATTGTCATGTTTTTATAAAATAGTTTAAGTGTAGTGTAAAGTTTTATAAAATATATAAAGGATGTGCAAAGGTGAAAATTCATAACTTTTATAAATAATAAAAGTATGAAAGTTTTATAAGTTGGTGATTAATTTTTATAAAAATAATAAGTGGTAATCAACTTTTATAAAAATTATTGTAAAGTTGATGGGCCAAAATTATTAAAAATTAATCCATTGACTTTGGGCTTGATATTGGGCCAGAACATTTAAAGAGAGATGAAATCGGGCCCGTTTGTTGGTTATGGGCCGTACGGGTCCAAACGGGGCGCCGGTTCGAGGCCCGGGCCCGTTATGCATCGGTTGAGGTTACGGATCGCCACGATTGTTCGGTTTATCAAGATTATGTAACGGGTCAAGGTTTCAGGCTCGATTTCATTGTTTTCGTCTCATTGGGCCTATTGGGCCTAATTTGGGCCCAACGGGGTTAACGGTTGAGGTTTGGCTTAAGTCTTGACAACGATTTCAGTTTGTGATGTTTTTATTTCATAAAAACAATTGTTTAAGTTGATTATAAAAGTTTTTCAGAAATCAGTTATAGTTTTTCAGTTTTCGTACACGGGTTACGGATAACGTTTTCAGTTTTGTCAGTTCGTGACAGTTTTAAGCTCGACCGTCCAGATTGTTTAAAACCGAATAGTTTTAAACATACGATCGCTTATCAGTTTGCCGTGTCGGTTATATAAACGTACGAAACAGTTCCAGTTCCAGATAAAATATAAAAATACATTTTATATTTATTTTTCTTGTTATTGAAATTCCATGATTAATCCATGGAATCTCTATGAAATTTACGGGTATACGCTTCTAGTACAAACGCGGGATTAGGTTTACGTCATCAGTTAACGGTCAGGCACAGTAATTAGCAGTTTAAACAGTAATCAGATCAGTTAATGCACATTAATACTTAATTAAAAGTCAAAGTAAAGAGGTTTGACCTAGGTTTTCGGACGAGGTGTCACATTCTCCCCCAGTTAGAAGAATTTCGTCCCGAAATTCAGTTCTTGATCACTGGTTGTTTGTGACGTTTCCGAAAAGTCGAGGATATTTCAGACGCATTTGATCCTCGCGTTCCCAAGTGTACTCTGGACCTCGTCGTGAGTTCCAACACACTTTGACAATGGGAATGCGGCTATGCTTCGTTCATTTAAGGTCTCGGTCAAGTATCTCGACAGGTTCCTCAATAAAGCGAGGCATTTTGTCAACTTGATTTTCGATAAGCGTTTCGTCAGATAAGCATTTCTTAGATCAACGTGAAAGACATCATGCAAACTGCTTAGCTATACGGGAAGGCGTAGTCGGTAAGCTACTGGTCCGATTGTCTTAGTGATTTCAATTGGACCAATGTAACGAGGGTTAAGCTTTCCTCGTTTGCCGAACCGGATGACACCTTTCCAAGGTGACACTTTTAACATGACGCGGTCACCCTTTTTAAAGGATAAGGGTTTGCGACGATTGTCGGCAGATAAATCTCAATAGTCTGATAAAAGAATGAGGATTGACACACGGATGAACGAGGTTTTGAGTATGAAGGTTTCTGGACAAGTCAGGATTTCTCATGAATGGGCTCTACCAGGATTTTCATGCAGTTCAAATTACAATTATGTGTGCACCCACAATTGTGATTTGCCTTACATGATCAGCCTAAGCTTTGCTCATACTTGAGTTTTCAGTTTGTCGGAAAATGAAATGTATCGGGGACAAGATGGCTTATGGAAAAGTTTAGATTGATTCGCTACCGGACGGGATCTTCCTTGATTCCCGGGATTTCTAATGATAACAATAATGGAAATGCGGTTTGGCTCCAGTCTATTGGTCTTGCAGTCTAAGATCTTAATAGGTTCTAGACAAGATGGGTGTGTAGGCCATTGGTCCAATCCGTTCCAGGATCTCAAGGGACCGATGAGGTTTAAGCATACCTAGCTTTCCAGGCCTAGTTACCTCCGTCTGAGACAGAATCCATTATAAGGTTTTGAACCCCCTTATAGATTCTAAGGGTTCGCGTCGAGTGTTAACGTAGTTCTCCTGGAGATTACCTATGGCTTTTGAAAGGTTCAGAAATTGAAAGGTCTCCTTAGTAGTTTCATGAACTATCACTGGACCAGTCAGATGACTGTTACTGGCTTCGGTCCAGCGAAGGGGCGAATGAAACTTTCTTCCATACAAGCCTTCGAAAAGGGGCGGCTTGAATATTCGAGCGATATCTATTGCAATAAGGAAACTCGGCGAGTGGAAAATGGTTGTCTCAACCATTGCCTAGGTTTGTCTTGCGTGATGACAATCTGTCACATAACTACGCAACGTACCTTTTTAAGGTCTGGATTTTTCCTTTTGATTTGGTCATCAGTATAACTCCTTTATACATACATTTTGTTGGATCCCTGGGTGGATGGAATATCTTGATTTGTGGGCTTCATCAAACACTAGCCTTCTCAAGTCTCTGAGGCTAGGTACCCATAGTCTATCCAAAAAGCTCATGGTTCCATCAGGCTTTTCAATCAGTTGTTTCTCCATGTCGTGCAGGCATTCATTTTCAGATTCTCAGGCTTAAGAGCTTCGATTTGAGCGTCACGAACTTGTGACGTGAGGTTCGAGCGTATGGTCATACTTAATGCTCGAACACGACGCGGTTTGGCATGTTCCTTCCTGCTTAAAGCATCGGCTACAACGTTAGCCTTGCCCGGGTGATAACGAATCTCACATTCGTAATCGTTAAGCAGTTCAAACCATCGTCGTTGTCTCATGTTCAGCTCTTTCTGGTTAAAGATGTGCTGGAGGCTCTTGTGATCGGTGAATATAACGCACCAGTCCCATAGAGGTAGTGCCTCCAGATCTTGAGGGCAAAGACAACGGCTCTAAGTTCTAAGTCGTGAGTCGTGTAATTCTTCTCATGAATCTTCAGTTGTCGAGAGGCGTAAGCGATGACTTTCTACGCTGCATCAGTACGCAACCCAAGCCTTGATACGAAGCATCACAGTATACAACGAAATCATCGATTTCGTCTGGTAAGGATAGGATTGGGGCGTTGCAAAGTTTTTGCTTCAACAACTGGAAAGCAGTTTCAGTATCATCCCAGATGCATTTCTTATCTTCTGGGTCAGGGTGGTAAGAGGCTGGGCTATCTTGGAAAAAATTTTCAATGAATCGGCGATAATAGCCAGCGAGACCTAAGAATTGATCGAATCTCAGTTGGGGTCGTGGAAGTACTCCAATCTTTGATTGCTTCAATCTTAGACGGATCAACGTGAATATCGTGGTCGTTGATCACATGACCCAGAAAGTGTACTTCGCGAATCCAAAAATCACATTTGGAGAATTTCGCGTACAAGCTCTTCTTTCTTCAGCAGTTCTAAGATGAGTCTCAAGTGTTCCTCGTGTTCGTTCTTACTACGTGAGTAGATAAGAATATCGTCGATGAACACGAAAACAAATTTATCCAAGTATGGTTTGCACACGCGATTCATTAAGTCCATGAATACGGCCGGTGCGTTAGTCAAACCAAATGGCATAACGAGGAACTCGTAATGACCATAGCGTGTTCTAAACGCTGTCTTCGAGACATCTTCATCTCTAACTCGGAGTTGGTGGTACCCCGACCTTAGATCGATCTTTGAATAGAAGCATGATCCTTGGAGTTGATCAAATAAGTCATCGATCCTTGGAAGCGGGTAACGGTTCTTCACAGTCTGTTTGTTCGACTCTCGGTAGTCGATACACATCCTGAACGTTCCATCTTTCTTCTTCACGAATAAAACGGGAGCACCCCACGGGGAGTGGCTTCGACAAATGAAGCCCTTATCTAGCTAGCAACTCTTGCAGTTGGCTAGATAACTCTCGCATTTCAGACGGTGCCAGTCGGTAAAGGGGACCTGGCAACGGGGCGGCTCCGGGTGTTAGGTCGATGCGAAACTCTACTTGTCGTGCTGGGGGTAAGCCTGGAAAGTCTTCTGGAAAGACTTTCAGGTATTTGCAGACAATAGGAATGTCTTCGATACGCTTCTCTTTCAGTTTCTTCTCTGTGACATGAGCTAGAATGACATGGCATCCTTTGTGGAGGAATTCATGTGTCTTCATACACGATATGATATCTAGTTCGGCTCCACTCTTTTCGCCTTGTACGTCCAGAGTGTTGCCATATGCTAACGGCACTCCAACCATTTTCTCATGACACACAATTTCAGTATGGTTCTTTGCTAACCAATCCATTCCAATGACTACATTGAAATTTCCTCAATCAATGGGCATCCAATCGATGCTGAAAGAATGGCCAGCGGTTAGCCTGGGTAGATTACTCTGGTTTCTATCAAATCTCCACTTGCTAATTCAATTGCAAACTTAGCGTCTAGGGCAACATGGGCGATTTCAAGTAATTAACTAAAATCGATAGACACAAGTCTTTGTCGACACCAGTATTGAATAAAACAGAGGTATAATTGTTATTTAGCAGGAACGTACCCGTCACCGTGTTGGGGTCACGGCGGGCGTCTCTGGCATTGATCATGAAAGTTCTTCCTCTAGCATGGTTAGCATCTTGATTCTTCGCCTTCGGGCATTCCTTTGTAATGGCCAATTTCCCAGCAACCGTAGCAAGTGCGATTTGGGCAATCGCGTGCTACATGTCTTTTAACCTTGTAGATGTTACAGTAGACATTACCACAATCGAGAGTGTGGTGTAGGTTGCATTTGGAGCATAGGGGTGTTGTACCGGTGTAACCGGTCCTTCGGGCAGGGTGAACAGCTCACGGAACCTCTAAAATGTGTAGGCTTTAATTCATAAAGTCCTTTTATGAACATTCACGAGGGCTTACAATGTTAGGTTAAAACATTGAACACAATTTGGTGAAATTGTAGTCTGGTGTTTTCTAACCTTGGTTAATTCGTTCTTACTGCGCGCCCGATCGTCCGCGTGACGTTGGGTTGCAGTAGTAGCGACGGTTTCAGTAACGCGTTGAGCAATCGATTCGTCGATCACAACAGTGCTCAAGGGCGGAGGAGGCGAAGCGTTTCTGGTGGCTCGGCGTCTAGGCGGCATACTTTCGCTTTAAGTTATTAATGTCAACATAAAGGAAAGTCTAGATTATGTGTGACTGGGGTTATTACATGCGCGAGCATAACTGTCACGACATACATCAATGATACCCAAAACATGACGCGCGCAAGCACGGCCAAGAAACAAGAAGTAGAGGGGAACATCATACGCGTATAAACGACATGATAAAAACGATATAACGACAGCAACAGTAATGACATCAATCCTAAACGTGGAAATCATAATCATAATGCTAGTTTCCGTTACCACCATATTAACTGGTAGAATATACGATAGTCAAAAGAGGATAAGTCTTCGTTCTGGGCTTGCAGTCTCATCGCAACAAAATATGTAAATATTTTTCATTGCCAAAAGGAGGGATCAAAAGTCTGGATTCTTAGTCAAGCTATCTAGAGTGGCGGCAGTCCAGAGGGCATAGTTAAGGTGGTGGTGATCTGAGCAGTGAGGTTCATGTAACTGAACACTCGCCCAGGGAATTCCTCTAGGTAAGCGACTCTCGTCTGGAAGGACTCGTTGGCCAACCGCAGATCGGTGTAGGCCATGTTGACACCACTCATACGAGCGTGCAGTGACTCCATAACACCCAGTGTGGAAGCCTGGTGATGCTCCATGGCGGTTGGACGGGTCTCTAGTGTCGCCAGATCGGTCCAGGTGGGGAGTCTAGTGATCTCATCGTCGATCACTCCAAAGGCTTGTTCGTGACATCTCAGGCATGTCACCAGTGGTAGTGGTCGCACTGCCAGCGGCAACGGTGGGAATCGGGTGGTTCGAGGAGTCGTCTGAGAGACGGGGTCACAATGGTCTCAGAAAACTCGATGGTAATGAGGACTGTCGGATAGTACCGACTGTGAGAATGTCCTGCACTGGGCTAGACAGTTCATGGTCCTCAGGGGAAGCTGTGTACTCAGGCACGACTGTGTCTTTTCCAGAGGAATCAGATATGCAGATGACCTTTTTGGAAGTCATCTCTGCGATAATATTCCAGGAGAGAACATAGTTGGTAACACGATAACAGTATCTAGAATAAAGATATATATGCACCAGTTGTAGTAATAATAAGTCGTATATATATAAAACATAAGTTAACATAACCAATATGATAAGGAATTGGTCTTGCGTGCAAACGGTAGCTTCGGAGCAGGTTATAGTCCAGGTTTGGTTTTTGTTTATTTGTTTAACCTAGTTCGCTATAACCACGGCTCTGATACCAATCTGTCACACCCCGGTCAACGGATTTGGGTGTGAGCGAGACGGAATCATAGTCGCAGATATACAGAACAACTTCTACTAAATTCAAACGTCATTTAAAACATAATACCATTTATGTTGCAGCGGAAAGTCGTGGTGAAATGATATTGTCTTACATTTGAATAAAAGTCTTAGTTTGATATTGAAATCATAAAGCAGTTTATTTAAGATAGGTCGGGACTACGACTCCGGTGAAGCAGGGTCGAAAGTTACAGTGAAGCCCCATTTGCACGTCTTCCATGATAAGCTTAGATACCTGAGAAATCATGAGTTTTAAAAAGGTCAACATAAAGTTGGTGAGGTTCACAGGTTTATGATTCTATGGTAAGTTTGTAAAAACAGTTTACAGTATGTTGGAATAACAGTTTACGGTATGTTGGAATAACAGTTTACGACATGTTGGGATAACAGTTTACGGCATACTTAAATGTTACGTTGGTTTACTGTCGTGGTTGTAAGATCCTACCATGAACCTCAAATTCGAATACTAACGGATTACCCACTCATGGCATTCTATCCCAAGAATACCGAACAGGCAAGAATAACTGACGTGTACCCCTTGACAATATACGAAGTCAGGATTGGAGCTACCAATCTGGGCAGGGTTGTCAACCCAAATAGATCTATTCACTAGTTATCGTTTCGAGCAGAACTAATCGAATTCAATTAATAGTGGGATTCAGTTGTACTAACGTTGATAACGATAAAGTACCAGTTGTTTGGGATACAGAATGGAACATGTAGTCATACGGCTAACAGGTAAACCATAACATTAAGTAAAAAGCATTTTATCAGTTCATGATTTCTCCCCCATAAGTGTAAAACAGTTGAAAAGAAAAGGGGCCGTGAAACTCACATGATTCAGTGATGATGATGGATTACCGAGTGGCAACTAGCAAGTAAAGTCCTAATAAAACATAAGACAATATGCATAAGGGTCCACATAATCATTTGAGTAACGAACGTTACCCAAATGATACCGGTCAAGTCTTGACGTATAATCCCGTTTGTAGCGTTTTGAAAACCCGTTAGTTAATCAGTTTACAAAATCAGCAAATACGAATGTTCACGTATTAAGGCATTTATGTAAATAAATACAAGGAATGAACATGCGATAACGTATCATGAAGATCAGTTCAATCAAGTCTTGAATATTGTTTTAAATAATAGTATTTATTATTATTTTTATGTTCGCTCGCTCGATTGATTTGTTAATGGCGTTAAGTTATAATATATATATAACTAGGGTTGATAATTATTATTGAAATAATTATTATAACCTGTCGAAATAATTTTATTAAATTATTACAAGTTAAATGATTTAACATAAGTAGGTATATATTAAAGGTTATTTTAATATTTAAATCATGTTATGAAAATTAGGGTTTTGAGTTAATGTAAATATAATTCTTATTAAAAATAATTATATTTACAAACCAAAATGATTTTAACTCAAATTAGGGTTTCTAAAGTTCATAAGGATAATTATTTGTTGAAAATAATTATTTACGATTTGTTACGTCGTAAAACGTTTTTAAATCGTTTAAAGATTTCGTTTCAATTTCAATACGTTCAAAGAAAAACATTTGATCCGGTTAAAATGTTTTGATTATTTTGATTCTTTTTAAAATAATCAAAAATGTTTAAAATATGTTTTTTCATAGTTTCTATAAGTCTTTTGATTTTATTTTTATAAAATCATTTTTAAATAACTTTATTTATTAAACAAAGTTAGGGTTTTAAATAGAAGACTTTTTATAGAAATTCATTAACATAAAATGTTTCTATTTTTGTATAAAATCCAAGGTTTTATACTTTTTGTCAATTGTTCCAAGAATATGATATTCTATCATTTTTTAACATAAAATATATCTATATATACATTTTAGCCATTTTATTTCTTTTATAAAATCTAAACAAGTCTTTCACACTTGTCTTTTAGAAATTATATTTCTATAAAACGTGACCATTTTATATAACAATTTCTATGGTTTAACTCTTATGGTTTAATTTATCTAGTAATTTTTATAAAATTACTAAGTTATTATTTAACCATAAAATTTCATTTAAATGTTACTAAGTTATCATTCTATGTCCAAAATTTAAGTAATATTTCCTATTGTCCAACAAAGTCCATAAGTGTTTTTAAACACTATATTAGTCCATGATAATTTATCATTAGCAACATATTAACCCATAAACAAATGATTAACAATATAAGTTACAACTAATAATTCTATCATTTTATGTCATAACATAACATGATTATAACAATTCTAGTGAGCCATAACATGCTAACAACAATGTTTTTAATCCATCAAACCATGCAAAATATAAAATCAACATGTGATCATGTTAATTAACAAGTTATATAACTTAGTTTTCATAGGTTTTTATCATCAAATAACCACATAAATACTCATCATACATTCATGCTAATACTTATAGATGACATAAAATCATTAACAAAACCCCCCATTTTCAAACCTTACAACATTAAAATAAAAGAAGGAAAATGTTGTTAGGTGGTTACGTTTATTTGAAAAACGTCACGTTTTAATGATTCGTTGTCAAGACTCGGTGGCTCATTTGGGTCGTTTATAACGTATTAAAAACGTAACGAGAATGGTTTAACAAATTCACAAAGGAGAACGAAAAGGAAACCGAACAAGAAAAGGAACACGGTGGCGGTTCACTGCGGTGGAGAAAAGCAGCAGCTCCGGCGGCAAGGGGCTGCACAACAGCGGCAGTGGCGGCCAGCAGCAGTAGTAGAGCTGGTGGCTGAGGTGGCTGGTGGCGGCAGTAGCTAGAAGTGGTGGAGCTGTGTTGTCTTCGACAGAAAAGGAAAGGGAGGGACTGTGGTTGTGGATTACGGTGGTGGCGGTGGCTGTGGATGTTGGGTTTTCTTTCTCCGGCAGAAAAAAGAGAGAAGAGAGGGAGGAGGATAAAGGTGGCGGACGGGGGTGATGGTTCACAGCAGCGAAACAGTGGCACAGCTGTAGCAATAGCCGGCGGTGGTTCCGGGCAGCAGTAGTGGTCGCACAGCAGCAGTGGCTGGCGGCAGTAGCAGTCCGGCGGCGGTGGGTGCTACAGCGGTAGCAACAGTAGTGAAGGTGGTGGTGGTTGTTTGGTTTTGCCGAGAGGAAGAAGGAGGGAGGGGCGATGATTTATGGTGGTGCCGGCTGGGGTAGATGGTGGTGGCACATGGTGGTGGCGGCAACAAGAGGTGGTCTTCACTGGAAAAGAAAAGAGAAGCAGAGATGAGAAAGGGAATTTGGGCTTGATATTGGGCCAGAACATTTAAAGAGAGATGAAATCGGGCCCGTTTGTTGGTTATGGGCCGTACGGGTCCAAACGGGGCGCCGGTTCGAGGCCCGGGCCCGTTGCATATCGATTGAGGTTATGGATCACCACGATTGTTCGGTTTTATCAAGATTATGTAACGGGTCAAGGTTTCAGGCTCGATTTCATTGTTTTCGTCTCATTAGGCCTTTTGGGCCTAATTTGGCCCAACGGGGTTAACGGTTGAGGTTTGGCTTAAATCTTGACAACGATTTCGGTTTGTGATGTTTTTATTTCATAAAAACAATTGTTTAAGTTGATTATAACAGCTTTTCAGAAATCAGTTATAGTTTTCAGTTTTGTACACGGGTTACGGTTAACGTTTTTGGTTTTGTCAGTTAGTGACAGTTTTAAGCTCGACCGTCCAGATTATTTAAAACCGAATAGTTTTAAACATACGACCGCTTATCAGTTTGCCGTGTCGGTTATACAAGCGTACGAAACAGTTTCCAGTTCCAGAGAAAATATAAAAAAAATACATTTTATATTTATTTTTCTTGTTATTCAAATTCCATAATTAATCCATGGAATCTCTATGAAATTTACGGGTATACGCTTCTAGTACAAACGCGGGATTAGGTTTATGTCATCAATTAATGGTCAGACATAGTAATTAGCAGTTTAATCGGTAATCAGATCAGTTAATGCACATTAATACTTAATTAAAAGTCAAAGTAAAGAGGTTTGACCTACGGTTTTTGGACGAGGTGTCACAGAACATTAGATGTTT
>JBCNJP010013007.1:0-12958 GCA_039602395.1 Deinandra increscens subsp. villosa | reverse complement strand
TTGAAAATGCGTGAGCATCGGATCGTCTACTCGATCTAACTAATCGGACATCGAAACGTAATTAACCGATTGTTTTATTGATCAAACGAGAACAATTACAATCAGCAAACACTCAGAAACAGACTCAGAGAAACACACTCAGAAACACACACTTAACAGATCTCACACGCTCAGAACGCCTTAACACAAAGACCAAACAACTATATATACACGACTGGCCGAACTCCCTCCGAACCCCAGGTTCGGCCGGTCCGAACTTCAGGTTCGGACCAGGTTCGGCCAACCCTAAATTGGCTTGAACTTGGTCTTCATTTGATACTTCACACGACGCACATTTCATGTATCAACACAGATTACATTGAAGAGGGCGACTGGTATGAGGTTCTTGCAAAGGCTCATAGCTCCATAATTTTGTGCCTTGGAGACAAGGTATTGAGAGAAGTTTCAAGGGAAACAACTGCTGCATGTATGTGGTTAAAACTCGAAAGTCTATATATGACTAAGTCTTTAGCAAATAGGTTGTTCTTGAAAAAGAAACTGTATACATTTCAAATGGAACCAGGGAAATCTGTTGATGAACACAGTGATGATTTTAATAAACTCATCATAGGATTAGAAAATATTGATGTTACAGTGGAAGATGAGGATCAGGCAATTATATTTCTATCTTCTTTACCCTCCTCCTATGAACACTTTGTAGAAACCCTGATGTATGGTAGAGAGTCAATTTCTATGGAAGAAGTTCAGGCAGCCTTAAACTCTAGGGAACTAAAAAGAAGGACTGAGGTTAAAGAGGGTAGTGATGGTTTATTTGTTAAAGGGAAAACTGAGACGAAGGATCATAGATACTCTAAGAATAAGGGACAATATAAGAATAAACCTAAGTTCATTAGGAGTTGTTATGTTTGTCAGTCAGATAAACACCTAAAGAAAGATTGTCCTAATAGGAAAAAGAGTAAATATGATGGAAATCAGGCAAAGAGTGGTAGTTACAATACTGATGGTGAATCAGAGGGTTATGAGAGTGCTGATGTGCTGAATGTTATGAGTGGAAGAACTAAACATGAGTGGATTCTTGATTCTGGCTGTTCTTATCATATGACACCCATTAGAGAATGGTTCACTGAGATTAGGGAAGGTAATTTAGGAGTGGTGCAACTTGGTGATGATAGACCATGTGAGGTTCTTGGAATAGGAACTGTTGTCCTTAGGATGGATAGTGGAACTGAGGTGGAGTTGCAGGATGTGAGATATATTCCTAAACTGAAAAGGAGTCTGATCTCTTTAGGAACCTTAGAGAAGGGTGGTTATCATGTGAGTTTGAAAGAAGGCAGGGCTAAGGTTGCAAAAGGGGCTATGACAGTTATATCAGGTACTAGGAAAAGTAATAACATTTATTTTCTAGATGGTAATGCAAGTTGTCAGAGTGCCAATGCTGTAAGTTCTAAGATGTGTAGTGAAGCCATGAGGTGGCATCAAAGGTTAGGACATGTTAGCTCAAAGGGATTAAGTGAATTGAATAAGCAGCGCATTCTTGGAAAATTAAAGAATGCTGATCATGGGTTTTGTGAGTATTGTATTATAGGTAAAGCTCACAAGGTTAGGTTCAGTAGAAGCTCTCATAAAACTAAAGCTATCCTTGATTACATTCATGCAGACCTATGGGGTCCTGCCAGGACTAAGTCATTAGGAGGTGCTTTATATTTCCTGTCTCTAATAGATGACCACTCTAGGAGGTTGTGGGTATTTGTCTTAAAGTCTAAGGATGAAGCCTTTAGCAAATTTAGAGATTGGAAGATTCTGGTTGAAAAGCAAACAGAGAGAAAGGTGAAAAAACTTAGAACAGATAATGGCCTAGAGTTTTGTAACTCTCAATTTGATAGTTTTTGTAGAGAAAATGGAATTGATAGGCATAAGACTGTTGCATACACACCTCAAAAAAATGGCTTAGTTGAAAGGATGAATAGAACCCTTTTGAATAGAGTTAGGTGCCTATTAGCAAGTTCAGGATTACCAAAGAAGTTTTGGGCAGAGGCATTATCAACCTCAGCTTACTTGATTAATAGGACTCCATCTTCTGCCATTGACATGAAGACACCCTTAGAAATGTGGACAGGTGAAAAGCCTGATTTAAGTAGGCTAAGAGTATTTGGATCAGTTGCTTATGCTCACATAGATCAGGGAAAACTTGAGCCTAGAGCACAAAAGTGTATCATGATAGGGTACCCTGATGGAGTTAAGGGTTATAGGTTGTGGAGAGTTGAAGATATAAGTCCTAAGGTAATTATTAGTAGAAATGTCACATTTAATGAGGATATTATGTATAAAGACTTACTAGGGGCATCCACATCTAAAAATAGGGGTGGAGTTCAAATTGAGGTGGAGACTGATAGGGTGGAGAATGAACCTAGTATACAGGAGAATCATAGTCAGGATAGTGATCATGAAGAAGCTATACCTACTATAGGGGATAGCTTAGGGAACCAGGGTCAGGATGATGTACCTGGAAACACTGGAAACACAGGAAATGTAGCAAATTAGGATTATAGTATAGCAAGGGATAGGACCAGGAGACAAGTTGTGGTTCCTTTGAGGTTTAGAGATAATCATGATTTGGCTGCTTATGTTTTCAATGTTGGGGCCATGGAGAGCATTGTTGAACCTCTGAATTATCATGAAGCTATGGAATCAGATGAAAGGGATAATTGGGTTCAAGCAATGGATGAAGAAATGCAGTCTTTAGCTAAGAATAAGACTTGGATTGTGACAACCCTAAAACTTTTGCTTTCTTCCCCAGCAACGACCGCAACTACGACAGCTGAGGCTGCGAACGCTACTACGCAAGAATAATTTTCGGGACGAAAATTCCAATCTCAAGGGGATGATGTGACACCCGAGAATTCCAAGGTTAACTTCCGTTAGACAATCTCCGTTAGTTACGTTATAAGTATTAACTTAGTAACTAATGCTTAACTAGGCCGAATACGTCCACGTCCTTTGGTTGATCACCGAACCCGTCCATATGTGTTATGTGTTCATTTATTTATTGTCATTACGTGCAATGTGATTTGAACGCATGATTTAATATTATTAATAGCATGACAAATTGTAAATTCTTGATTATGTGACAAATTGTATGTTTTTGGTTGCCGGCGAAACTACCGAGCGAAACTACAGATTCGCCCGGTAGCTAGCCAAGCTGTTCGGATTACATGAGATCAGAGCCAGTTTCGCCTGGCCAGCGAAACTGCCAGCGAAACTAGGCCCTGATATATAATATCTTAATAAACCCTACTTTCTCCCATTTGCCTCTTTTACACAGAACACACACACTCTCCATCTTTTCTCCTGGAAATCTGGTCAGCCGAGAACCACACCGAGCCATCGAGATCTCAGCCCCGAACCATCATCCATTGAGCTTGGGGATCGAACCGTGAGTCCCAAAAACCATTTCCATGCCTTATTCTATGTGTTTTCTTAAAAAGCATGCTTAGATCTTCATAGAATCACTTGATCTTCTGATATGATGCTTAGGGATGCTAGATCTATCATAAAGTCAGTAACTTTACGTGTGAAATCAAACCATAATGAAGATTTATGCTAGATTAGGTCATTTTAGGTTTAAAATGCATTTTTGGTGATTTGATGATAAAAATCCATGTTTAAGGTGTTAAACTTGCTTCTGTGATGTTGGTAAATGTCTATGTATGCTAGAAAATGAATTACATGAAGTATGGAAGCTGTTAGATTGATTTTAGGGCTGATTTATGTGTTTTTGCGCGACTGGCGAAACTGCGCAGTTCTCTGGGCGAAACTGCACAGCGAAACTATGTATATCTTCAACCAGCGACACTATACAGCGAAACTGTAGTGTCGCCGTGTAAACCATGTGAGCCTGCTCGAACGAAACTACCGAGCGAACCAGCCTAAACGAAAGTTCAAACCAGTTTCATGCGAAACTAGGCCAGCGAAACTGCGTCAGCAGTTTTGGGCGAAACTAGCTAGCGAAACTGTGTCATCGGGTAATCCCTAGCGAAAGTGCTGCCCGTGCACCTAGCGAAACTGTGCAGCAACACTGTCTAGCGAAACTGTGATCTGACCAAAACCCAACTTGTGCAACTTGTTTAAATGATATGCCATGACTTACATGATTATGCAATAATGATACATGCTTTGATTTCTGAATTATGTGAACCCTCGTTTATGATCAACCATCGGTGTCGTGTGTCGGTATGTCGTGTCATAGTTCCAACGTGCTATGTTATGGGCCATAGTGACGTTAAGTAAAGGTTAGACACAAAACTAATACTTAAGACCTAAACGTGTTCATAGGTCTTCGTTAAGCAAACAATATTTGGATTACTTAGCAAGTGTAGCAGTGCAACCCAAGGTGAGTGTCACTAACCCATTTACTGTGAGCCCGTTTGGGCCTCGCCGAATAACTTAACGAAAAACAATGCTGACAAAACTTATGAGTGCTATGCACCTACCGATGAACTTGAAAACTTAGGAGTGCTCGGCACCCACTTGATGAACTGAAGTGTTTTATGGGAAACACTTGTGGACTTAAACAAACTATTTCTGAAACAAAACTGAAAACATTTTGAGATTCATGAGAATCCGGTAAAACGTTTTAATATGGCTAGTGTAAGTTAAAGTCTAAACCACATGATATCACATGATTTCTAAAGATGCCTTATAACTGAAAAAGTCCTCAACTTAATTGTACCATTAATTGTAAAGCGAGGGGATGTTGGGTAGATCTACTGGAGTTTGACAAACTCCGCCCCGTGGCACGGGAAGTGCACGGAGGTACAATATCAGCCTATCTGACCGTGGTCCCGAGAGGACACGGGGGAGGCAAATCGCGATGACGTAGGTCCGCACAACAAAACAGATGATGGCTCTGCCACTATAATAATAGTCAGCTTTGGTACAAACTTCCTTAGTGCATGGAACAACGGATTAGCTACCCGCGATATCGGTTGAGCACTTTAATTTTACAAAACTAGTACATACCCGATAACGTATGTTACGGACCTTTCTTTCATAAACTGAGAATTAACAATTAGCATTGCTTTCCACAAATAAATATTACGTAAGTTTACGTTGTCACGATTATGATTATGAGACCGGGCCAATGCATGACAAGCCCACTGTGAACTCACCAACCGTTAGGTTGACACTTGCGTGGTTTTCACTTTTGCAGATCGCTGAGGAGTACCCACCAGAGGTTGGCATGGCACATGAAGACCTTAAATCGTTTTTAACTTATTTTGGGGAATTTAAAATACTAATGATATTTGTAATGGGCACGTGGTTAGTGCCCGCACTATTTATGACTTTCCGCTGCGTGTTTGAAACTAAATTTATGTATTGTGTTTGGACTTAACTCTGATTCGTTTAGTATTTGTAACTAATGGTTGTGGATCCTGGTCTAGTCGCACCCCTTAACGGTATAAACTCCGTTAGTGGCTATTTGGGGGTGTGACATGGATTCTTGTAGATAGGCCTAAGGGACATAAGACTGTTAAGTGCAAGTGGTTATATAAGTTGAAAGAAGGAATGGTTGCAGGAGAGGCACCCAGGTATAAGGCTAGGTTGGTAGCAAAGGGGTTTACACAGCAAGAGGGTATAGATTACACTGAGATTTTCTCACCTGTGGTTAAACAGACATCTATAAGAGTGTTATTGTCCCTAGCTGCTGTTCATGACATGGAAGTTGAGCAACTTGATGTCAAGACTACATTCTTACATGGAGACTTAGATGAGATCATTTATATGGAACAACCTTTAGGGTATGAGTCTAAGGGTAATAAAGATCAGGTATGCTTGCTTAAAAAGTCTCTATATGGTTTAAAGCAATCACCTAGAATCTGGTACCAGAAATTTGATGATCATGTGGTTAATAATGGATATAATAGAAGTAAGTATGATCCTTGTGTTTACTTTAGAGAATATGATCCAGGGGAGTACATATATCTTTTGTTATATGTAGATGATATGTTAGTAATTAGTAAAAATATGGATCAGATAACTACTATTAAATCCATTCTTATGGAAAAATTTGAAATGAAAGAACTTGGGTATGCTAAGAAAATCATAGGCATGGAGATAGTGAGGGACAGACCTAATAGGATAATAAAGTTGGGTCAGTCAGGGTATATTAAGAAAATTCTATCTCATTACTCTATGAATGATAGCAAACCTGTTACCACACCTTTAGGACCTCACTTTAAATTGTCTAAGTTAGATAGTCCTAAGACTGATGAAGAACATAAGTTGATGTCTAGTGTTCCCTATGCTAGTGCAGTTGGATCTCTTATGTTTCTTATGGTTTGTACTAGGCCTGATTTAGCTTATAGTGTTGGATTAGTGAGTAGGTTCCTTAGCAGCCCTGGTAGGAATCATTGGGAAGCTGTAAAATGGATCTTAAGGTACTTAAAGGGGACAGTCAATCGTGGGTTATTGCTAGGTAAATGTAATGAGCAGCTAAATTAGGTAATTGGTTATGTGGACTCTGATTTTGCCAAGGATATAGATAGAGGAAGAAGCATCACAGGGTATGTGTTCAAGGTTTGTGGAGGTATGGTAAGTTGGAAATCCACTCTTCAACATGTGGTAGCTCTTTCTACCACAGAGGCAGAGTTTATAGCCTTGACTGAAGCAATCAAGGAAGCTATTTGGTTAAAGGGATTCAGTGTTGAAATGGGAGTTCAAATAACTAATTGCTTGGTATTGTGTGATAATAGTGGGGCAATACAGTTATCTAAAAACCAGGTATTTAACAACAGGAGTAAGCACATAGATGTAAAGTTGCATTATATAAGCGAGGTTGTGAATACTAAGAGAGTGCTGATCAAATATGTGAAGTCAGAGCTAAATGCTGCTGACATGTTGACCAAATTTGTTCCTGGAAGCAAGTTTCAGTTTTGCTTGGAGGAACTTGGAGTTGGTTAAATCTGTTTTATAAAAGAAACTGATTTTGATGGTTGCAGAATTGGTATGATAAACACACCAGGGTATTCAAGCCAATGTGTCCAATGTTATCCGGTGATAATGTGTAAATATCAAGGTTGCAATCAATTCAAGATTAGTTGATTGTGCAGATTTGAGCTTAAGGTGGAGATTGTTGAATATAAGCTCAATCTTTGGCTCTAATCTCTGATCAAGTGAAGAATCAACTTGTGTGAATCCTATTAGTGGCACATTGGGTTTAATAGGTTTAATGAAACTGAATTGGGTTTATTAAACTTTTGGGCCATTTGTGTCATTATCGGATTCTTGTATCTTTTAGATAGTTAATAAAAGAATGATGAAAGTTCAGGGGGCTAAGTGTCAAGATTGCAGCGAAGTTTCGTTACAGACCGTTGCTCGAGCTCTTCAGCTATAAATTGGGGGTTTCTTGATATTTCGATGATATATTCCATTCTCTTTGTAATTGATTTCATTTCCAGTTCATAATTGTAATCGTTTAGTAGATTCAATAAAGAGTTCTTCATTTGATCGATTACATTTGTTCAATTTTGGTTTTCAATTGTACTTGTTGTTCTCGGTGAGTTTCGAGTGATTTCATGCAAATTCTCAACAAGAAAGGCTTGGCGGCGCAGCTTGTTGCCCGCCGGGGTGATTGTCCACTTGTATTCCAACTCGTTTATTATTATTAGTGAAGTTATTATTGCATTAAAAAAAATAAACTATTGCGTAAGTTATGTCTCTTCACTTCACTCCGTCCGACCGAAAGGAAACCATTAAGATCATTTATTTATATTTATATACGTGATGATGTGATCATTTTATTTTGCGGTTAGAGAGTCTTATCCTACCTTGGAGCGAACCGCGAAAGTGGCGGCTACAGACAAGGCGGCTAGTCATCTTGAGCTACAGTGTCTATGATCACTTTTGATGTGCTCTTTCTCTTCTGTCAGGTGCTCTTTCTCTTCTGTCAGGTGCTCTCTCTTTTCTGTCATGTCATGAGCTCTCTCTCTTTTGTCATGTCATGAGCTCTCTCTCTTCTGTCAGGTGCTCTCTCTCTTCTGTCATGTCATGAGCTCTCTCTCTTCTGTCATGTCATGAGCTCTCTCTCTTCTATCATGCCATGAGCTCTCTCTCTTCGGAAATAGGACAAAAATTATACACTGGTGAAATGGTGAAATAGTGTACTTGCAAAATCCGGCAAATCATCAGACAAACACGGGGAGGGCGTACCCTCTGTAGAAGCAAAAGATTCTTTCTTTTTACATATGTGCTTTGGAATAAAAGGAAGCATAAGTCAATATTTTACATGGATATAACAAGTAGGTAGGTAGGTACCTATACCTATAGCATAAGCATTGAAATATATTGTTCAAACTCCTTATCAATGGTGAGCTTCTCACTTCCTCCTTGTTTGGTATCTGGATTAATTGGCATCGAGTTAGAAAGCAAAAAAAAAAAAAAAATGAAACTGAAACAAAATGTATCTATGAAGATGATAATGATGTGAATTGTTTACAACAAATGGTTGTGTATAAGGGTTACCTTGGTTGACATTCCATCTCCCTGATGAAAGCAGAGAATTATTTGAAACCATGACTACTCCATTGGAGGGAAACAAATCTTCATTGAATCTTCTGATTGTTTGGTTTCATATTCTTCTTCTCAGCTACTACTAACTTCACAATCCTCAAAACATGGAAATGCGTAGCAGGCATCACATGTCTTTCTTTGTCTTTGAAGTGGCACTCCAGTTAACTAATGATGATGATGATGTTAAATGGGGAGCATCAGAAGGACACATGTGCAGCACAGATACAGACATGACAGAGTTTGCATCTTCTGAAAACTCGTTGCCATCTTTTGTGTACATGCTGTTTCTTATTATATCCAACTCGATGTGGGAATGACTAGGCAAACAAGCGTGTTTCGCCACACGAACCTCCAAAATTTCTTCTTGGAATTTCCTCTTGCTCCTGCATGCAAAGCTTTCCATCAATATTCCTAATTTGATTAAAACATGACCCTACTACAAAATCCAAAATAAAAAAATGCTTATGAATGAATTAAAGCAACGTACCTAGAAAGACTTAAGTCTACCCAGATGTATGTAGTATAATCAATACAACTGTCTAAACCAATGAGTCAGCCTACATGAACTAAACAAACACAACATCATCCTAAATTTGCCACTTAAAACCGGTGAAGTGGGTTTGAAAATAATAATAATAATAACTAATTTATTATGATGATTATAATACTGTAATAATAAAAAACTAGGTCAAGAACCCTGCTACTCAAATTCCAATATCCCATACGCACAAAATTATTACATATATGACAAGAGACGAGATGAAAACCTGTTATTTCCACACGGATCTTCCTCTATGTCCAAGACTCCCGATCTCCAGATCTAGATCCAATATTTAAAGTTTAAACCATGTCAGTGAGTGACCTCTTTTAAAGGTCGGTCATAGGACATGACACTTTTGTTTTATATAGACTCAGAGAAGAGAGTATTGCTAACACTTTGAATCACAAGAGATTACTTTTTACCAACTTCAAAATTGATGGAAATTTTGTAATTGACATCCAAATCTATAACAAATAGAACATATAAGTAACTACTGATGATGTCCAATTACATAGCATAACCCAATTAACTTGGCATCCTAAAAGAAAGTAACGAGAATCGCAATTATATTGTATCATTGAAGCTATAATCTTAAGAGGAGGAGATAAACACCATATCAGGTCTAAACATAGAATCCTATCAAACAGGTATAACATCATAATAAATACACTTAAACACATGGAAGGAACCAGAAAATCAAGACTTAGGGGTGGAACAATAAAACCTCATTTTCATTTTTAGGAAGAAAAAATAATAATCAGCAACTTAGCCAGCCGGCTGTTGAAACTAAGGCAGTTTTGTTCTCTTAGCGGGCAGCAACAAGTCACTCTTTTCAGGCCTTGGGTATAACAACCAACCAAATGCTGCTATAGAACTAAACTAAAAAGAAGTTGAGTAAATCTGGTTCAACTTGATAAAATTGACTCCTAACATAATAATAATAATAATAATAATAATAATAATAATAATAATAATAATAATAATAATAATAATAATAATAATAATCCAAACAAAACACAATGATCAATTCCCACATATCAAAGATGAATTCTCAGGAAAAACCTTAAAAGAGTTTGATTGGAGTGTCTAGCAAAATTTAAGTATATATTGCTCGTAATAATTCAAGAAAGACAAAATCCATTCCGAGGCTTCAATGTTCATTACAAACTAAGAATTGGAGAGTGAGTGAGTTCATATTAAGAAAGAAAAATCGCATAAAACAAAGGGAAATCAAATATGAGTCAATAACCTTCATCGTGTGCAGAACGGTTGAATAAATAATATGGCTCGTTGACATCTAACCAAAATTACCAAATCAATCGGTCTTGAAACGTTGGTGAATATAATTCCCAACAGTCTCCCCCTATTTGGTAGATGGCATTTCAACACTTTGTGACATTTGAATGATGTTCCAGTTGTCTTCAGGTAAAAATGTCTTCAAGGATTCAATCTACTTGAGTGTACCTGCTAGAATATCAAACCAATATGTTTTTCACACAAATAAGCCATTTCTTCAATTTTGACTAACCTTGCCTTTGTTTTTACCATCTTCGTGGCTCAAGGACACTTCGAGGGTAGTCATTTTGCTAATAAAGTGCACAAAGTCTTATCAAATCTCCCCCTAGACTTTTGCAACTGATAGCAAAAATTTAGAACTTCTAATCTGGACTATGTCAAAAACAGAGTAGAACAGTTCCTCCGGACAATATCGTTAACCGGGAAATATTCAAACAAATTCGTCGTGCAATTCCCAAATCGAAATGTGTTATACCTTTTCATCTATTTCTGAATTTGGTGGCAATCATCGAATTTTTGTTGAAAAAAGAAGTCTGAACAGAGGCTTCGTTTTTGACCTGAGATTATTTCCGCTAACCTCAAATATAAATAGAAGTTTTGTCTTCAACTGTACTCGTCGTCATATTTCTCGAATCGGGTTTTGAGTAGAAGCAATTTCTAAGCAGTATCCTTTTTAAATCAAACCCCATTAGAAAATTCAATCTTCTGATGAGTTAGTTTCAAAATACAACCTTTTACAAAGACGAGGGTCTAAGTAACATAAAACCCGATTCTCGCACCAATAATTCTTCTACCCTTTTTGTCTGAAACCGGCTATCCTCGGTAAACCCCAGATTTTTAAATTTTTAATAGAACCGTTGCGGCAAAATGTCAACTGGCTTGTCCGGTCACCCTTTGTTAAAAGTCAGTCAGCCTGCCTGCCCTCCTTGATTCTTCCTCGTGCTTCCACTCTCTTTCACTTCACCGATCACAGATCGTTACTATCGTCTCCTCTAGCTCTAGGTATGTTCTTCTTCTTCAGATCTCGATTTCAATTCTCAGTTATTTGTTATATTTTAATTAATTGTTCTTCAAATCCAACAACAGTTACCCTAAAAATCACTTCGAAGTTGGTAATTTCCCCAGTTTCCGGTTTGATTTATGTTGATGTTTTGTTGCTTATAATCGTGACTTTTTTGGTTTATCAGTATGTGCCTAATTACTTTGTAAATTCCTTTTTTTCTTTCTGTTTGATTCGACTGTTATTCTATTTTGTTTTTTTCTGAAGTATTTGATTATTCGGAGTTTAAAATTTTGAAGTTCATATTTGTTTTTCTGCAACAATTTGAATTAGGGTTTCTGTAGCTCTTTTCTACAAGTACTTTGATTTGTTCTCCATGACAGATTGATTGATATTCTTCTTGTTATCTTTTAGTGCTTTTACATATGCTTATTCCCTTACCATTTGCTTTGGAATAATAACATAATAAGATTGCCATGATCACAATAAGTTCCTGATTCTTCAACAACATAATAAGCCGCCGCTTTCTGAAAAAAAAAATGTAGGTTCATATTCTTACATTTTGCAATTATTGATGCCTTTGCTTTTGGTTCATGAGATTGAATGGTATTTTTTGTTAAACTTGTTGCTATTTTCATGGCCAATATCAATCATAAAAGTTGCTATAACCTCTTAACGTATTCCTAATATACTTCCCTTTTAACTTCTCTTTGAGGGTTTCCAGATATGAAGGGTGCCAAAGGTAAAGGAGCAGCAAAGAAGGACAGCTTGAAGCCTGTTGATGACAAGCTAAGATCAATTTTGATTTCATGTTATTATTATGGGAAATTGGATTTTAATAATCCAAACTATGACCTATTGGGCAATAATAATTCAAACTATCAGTTTGGCCAGTAGCAGTCCCAACTTTCATTTTTGTTATCAGGAGCAATCCCAGTAGCATAATTGTCATACATTTACTCTTGATTTTTGGCACGTAATGATGAATTTGAACAAAATAAGTAAGCATAAAAGCAAAAACAAACGATAAACAAGTGTAAATCATGTGTAAATGTATGATGTTTCAGGACTAAGACTGTTGCTGATAACAAAAATGAAAGTTGGGACTGCTACTGGCCAAACTGATAATTTGGATTATTATTGGCCAATAGGTTATACTTTGGATTATTAAAATCCAATTTGCCTATTATTATTATTATCGTAGATCATCAATTGGCAGTAAAAATCAATGACAATAGCATCTATATAATGATTGGATTTTCAACACCCCAAATACCTACTTTTTATGTTTTTTTTGCAATTTTTGGGGGAAGCCCATAGTTCATTGTTTTGGGTATCATTTGAAAAACGACGTGTAGATGAAGTTGAATGTTTTTTTTTTTGTCATCCTTTTGATATTTCAGAAAGGTAGGGAAGAGAAAGGCACCTGCTAAGGCTGTTGGCAAAAGCAAGGCCAAGGCTGGTAAAGCAGCAAAAGATCCTAACAAGCCAAAGAGACCCCCAAGTGCTTTCTTTGTTTTCCTGTATGTGTAATTCTAAACGAGCTTATCTGG
>JBCNJP010013006.1:0-12960 GCA_039602395.1 Deinandra increscens subsp. villosa | reverse complement strand
TAGAATCACGTTTATTTAGACACTTAAAGATCTAACTATGGACATGTACTTACTAAATTCTCATCTTCACAAGATTTCGGTCTTGGGATTGGAAGTTAGTTATGCAAGTGATGTGTGAATGGGCGTTTTGGTTACAAGATGCTAAGGGCTATTGTTGTGATAAGTCATTAGTCTTGTGTTTGTTGGTTTCAAAGTGAAACTGTAAATCCTTGTACTAAACACTTAGTGCATGTTGGATTCAAACACACATGAGTACAAAGAGTGTAGTCTAAGACTTCCAAGGTACATGCAGGTATGCACATGTATATCTAATGGTAATGTGCACCAGGAATGGTGTAACCATTCTACGATGTCATAATCAGCAAGTGATTACTTTTGTAGTAATTTAGCTGGTGATTCGAACTTATATGAACAAACGTCTGCATGAGGTAGAGGATTGATTTGTTCACATGGTTAAAGATCGAAACGACGATCTTCAATCAGTTCGACTTGATTTAATATTCTTGACGTCGGTGGTTCAAAAACATAAGACTTTGTGAACTACCGTTATGTCGTGCATTTTCTCATAATAAGTACGATAGACGCTCAAGGCTTTATAGCTTTGATGAGATATGAAAACCAAAAGTTTTTCATGACGCATTTTAAGCTAGCCTTGATGAAATCAAGTGCGCCAGGTATAAGTTGTGATGTATGTTGTTTTGGTATTTTGAACTTAATCTAACAAAAGGTTGAATCAAATTCAAAATAGATTAAAAACCGGTCATGCATATTTCAAAATTCAAGCATAGTAAAAAAACACGTCTCAATCAAAATCCACAGAAAGCAATTGTTCATCCTGGAAAACAGCCAGGGAAACCAAAATAAACAAGTTGTTTTAAAAACCACCAAGAATTGTTTTAAACTGAAAACGTTAGACATGAGCTTTATTTAGAGTGCAAATCTCGCAGGGTAGCTTAATGTCATCTCGGTCTGCTTTCTTTAGCTTCATGCACCTACAAAATGTAAAGTATGTCGAACATATATTTTGCAGGAATTAGTGAAGCATCATACAACATAAACTTATGTGTATACCTGAGGAATTACCCTGCTGGGCTTTCCCATTCTTCACCTTGGCAAGATACTCTGGGCAGTTTCTTTTCCAGTGCCCCATCTTGTTGCATTCAAAACACTGGCGCAGATCTGGCGGCGGTGCCTTGGATGCTTTCGACTTGCCCTTCTGGGAGCTTCCAGACGCTCTGGGAACAACTGCTTTGCCCTTCTTCTTGTTTCCACGCCTCCCTTTCTTCACCTCTGGCTTCTTGACGCCTCCTGATCGGATTGCGAGTACATCGGGTACCTTGCCGTTAACAAAGTTAACCTTGGCAGTCTTGAGCATGCCATGATGCTCAGTCACTGTCTTTACCATGCTATGCATGTTAAAGTTCACCCTGAAAAGGGTGAAGGCACTGGACAGTGAGTGCATAATTAGGTCCGTCGCCATTTTAGCGGGGATAACGTAATTCAGCTTCGCTAGGCCGTCGATGTAACCCTTCATCTTCAGTACATGGGCGCTGACGGGAACGCCTTCAGCCATGCGACAGTTAATAAGTGTCACAACAGTGTCGTAGCGCTCCTGTCGGGCCTGGGTTTCAAACATGCCCCTTAGATCACCGATCATCTGAAAAGCCGTCCTGTCGACCATGTTCTTCTGAATATCAGAAGTCATAGTGGCTATCATAAGACATGTGATATTTTTAGCATTTTGTTGCAATGTGTTATGGGCATTACGCGCTGGAGCAGTGTCAACTTCAGGTTGCTCGGGAACCTCAGCTTCTAACACGTTTTCCATGTTAGCCATCTTCAGGACGATTCTCAGATTCCTTTCCCAATCAAGGAAGTTGGCGCCATCAAGCTTCTCTTTCTCAAGATAAGACTTGAGATGGAAAATCTTTTGGTTTGCGCGATTTGCGTTAGCCATCTGAAACAACGAGCAAATTTAGTGTTTTGATGTTTGATTCATATTCAAGGATGGCAATTGGCAAGCTAATCTTGAATAGGAGATGGGAATTCAGTTAGTTAGACAATTTCTCCAGACAACGTAAAGTGCTTTCAAAATTTCTAAGTAACCAAATGGACAACGATTGTCACTTGTGAGTAACTATCACAACTCCCATTATGGGGCTTTCGCGAACGGATCAACGAAATACGTTTGGCCCCATCTATGCCCATTCTGTCTACAGGCCGACCAGAGGTACGGTGTTGAAATACTCCAATACCAAAGGTGCATGTAAAGAAAATGGTAGCTGTCCTAAGTGGTCAGTGTGTGCGTACGGTGTTGAAATACTCCAATACGCTCACCTTAGAAGATACCCTAAACACCACGTGCGGTGTTAAAATACTCCAACACGGATGCATCGGTCAATATGTTCCAAGTTAGACTTGACTTAGGATGACATAGACTACCGGTTTTAGGCATACCAGATAGGATTATTAAGTCATATAATAATTAATGTGATGACGAATATCGCGAGTCCTATCTCACTCGGGACGATCATTCAAATATCCTAAGTATTAATGATCTACGTGTCGCGAGACGATAACCAATTATTAACCAAGTTCGATTCATTTATCGAAAAATCCGAATTTAATTTTGAATTAAATTGGTCATTAAATTTTATAAAATCGTAATTAAAATTAGGACTTTTATTTAATTGATCGAAAAATTAGTTTTATACCGGTAAAACTAAGTTTGGACTTTAGTCGGTGCGTTAATCAAAATTAAGACAAGCAACCAAAAGCAAGCAAACACACATGCACATATTCGGCAATACAGGGGTTTCGATATTGTCAGAGCCTATGACAATATCGAGGAAGTTCGAGGGACGTAAAAGTAAATCAACCACGAGATAGAAAAACTCCCTGATCAATTTAGTCGCTCCCACTTGCTTCAACAAGCTCCTGCGCGTCATGAGGAACGTCGGTCTCGTTTCGGGCTCTAGCCATTTTTGAAAATCCCTAGAAGGGATAATCTCAAAATGGGTCGTCGTGTCTAGCTCGTCTCGTTCGTCCAGGCGAAGGTGAGCAATTACAAAATTAAAATAAAACTAATCTATTTTAAAATTATATACAACTTTGAACCTATTCAAAAGCGGACCAATTCAAAACAAAACAAAAAGGGCCTAATGGGCCAAACCATAACGACATTCATGACAAACCAAAACAGAGTTGGGCTGAATATGTACGAAAGATAATTCAATCAATATTATTGAATCGGATCATGTTTAGTGGATTCAAATCGACTAAACATATCTAAATAGGATTCATTCAATTTCGCGACTTTCTTATTCAGAACCCCAGTTCGCGAAAATACACCGGTTTAAAATCGACAGGTAGGGTTTACGTGTGGTGATCAATGCTCTGATACCACTGTTGGGTTACGACAGTGGTAATCGGGTTCCCGGTAACGACAATTTTTTTTTCCGAATTAAATAATTATTTATGACAAATAATTATTAAATCATTTGCCGAATAATTTAGTAAACTAAATTCAAGATAATTAAATTAACAAGTAATTTAATTCGCAGCGGAAAAACGATTTAATTTACAATACGCGAAAACCAGTTTATTAACGTAAACCATTACCAACAGGATTCGACAATCACCAAACGCTCAAACACCAATCGCGTTAAAACAAGAACGCGATACAACGAAGAATAATAAAACAAATCTAAACTAACGACGAGTTTAGATATACCTGAGCGGTGATTCAAACAAATGCTTGATACACCGAAATCAACGGGTGACGCTAGGGTTTCGCAGGGTTCGACTCGGTGAGCGAATCGGACAATCCTCACAGGTTAAGATTCATAACGCGATGACTCAGGCACCGAAAGAATATCAAACATCGGATTGGACGCAAATTAGCGTTTCGCAGACGACGAGCGAATGCGTCGTATGACGGCGGTTCGCGGTACAGGTTGTCAGCGAAAAGAGCCAGTGACGGCGAGGAGGAGGCGGCGACCGACTAGGGCGGCGGCAGCCGTGCGACAGAGGAGGGCGGCGGCGGCGGGCAGCTGCGACGGCTCGGCTTGAACGACGGCGGCTCACTCGGAGAGGCGGCACGACGACGGTTCTCGGCTTCCTTGCATTGGTTCGTCGGAGAGGAGGAACCACGATAGGAGGTGATTGAGGATTTGATTTCTCGTGAGCGACAGAGATGAACCACCAGAGAAAAGTGGCGGTGACGACGACCTTGGGGTTGGCCGAAAATCGCAAGGGAGAGAGGGAGAGGAGGTGGCCGAAAATTCTAATCAGCAGATTAGGGTTTTGCGCCTCCCTTAATCAGTTATAAATAACTGATTAAGTTTTTGTTTAGTCCCTCGTATCATACTAATCCTTTAATGAAACCTTTTAATTTCGCGAGTAACGTTTTAACTCTTAAAATATTTGTCGTTTGTCGAGACTTAACGAATATCAGAAAAATAACGATTCATAATTTTCGTCTAAGACGTAAATAGCATTTAACGTCTTTGTCGCTAAATTAATGATGACGATTAATTTGAAATAATTAATTAATTAATTTATTAAACCAGATAATAAACAAATAATTAATTCTTCTGCGAATTTTCCGATTATTCAGGTAAGCGGACTTTAAACCCGTTGCCTTCGGTGTAACTCTTACGGTCTTGACCGGGTTGGGTTCTTGATTTAGTCGGGTCAGGACACCTAAATCCAACAGCGATACCATCCAGAGAGATCTAACTAAACACATATATGTCCCGAGACCCTGAACCCCCTATTATCTTAATGACTTATAAATAGACCAACCCTAGTCAATACCATATAACAAAAGCATGTAATCTAACACATACAACACACTAGTACCAATAAGAACATTTTACAACTTTCAAACAACCTAAAAAAATACAAATGGTAGGTGTTGTTGCAACGGGAACCTGAAAGGTCGGTCACTAAGCCTTCGCTGCGGGAGTCTGGCACTCGACCTTGTTGAATGAGCAGACCTGGGCTTGAATATCTGCTTAAGAAAGAAAGGAAAAACACTGTAGAAGGGGGCCCCCGAGTTAGAATTAGTATGGTAAGTCATTTGAGCTTTAAGAATGAACATGGTGATATAGTGTGTGTGAGGCGATGCCGAGGCAGGGTCGTGTGATGTGTTAAGAGATGGAGAAGGAGAGAGAAAGTGAGGGGGGGGGGAGAGAGAGAGAGAGAGATAGAGAGAGTTTAGAGTTTGTATGATGTGCCAATAGTTATGAAATGTTATGTGCAAGTGGTCTATTTATACCAAAGGCTGTATGATCCGTGGGAATTTGGCCTCTCCTATTTGAGGGTATGAGCACCCTAAGTTCCTTGCTGCCTTACCTTGGGAAGACACTTTTTTTTTTGGTGAAACAAGTTGACTACTGTTTAAAAGCTCGTAACTGTTTAATGTCAGGCGGCAGTGGTGTGCTTCAGGTTTCCGCCGCCTGGGTAGCCTTTGACCTACAAGTCTTACCTGCAGAGGGTGTTTATCATCTTTAGGGAGTTCCTATATATTGTGTACAACTTCTTTTAGCTATTGGGACTTTCATGGTTTTTTCGTTTTTGAGAAGGTCGGTAACCTTGCCTCACATATAGCGACAAAGGCAAGTTACCTTTAATCTGCCTTAGTGTTCTTTTGACCATGACTTATGCGACTTGCTTTGCTTATCTATGGCCAGTATTACCTTAACACTGACCCAAGTTGGGTGTGCGAGGCAAGTTTTGATCTTCTATTCTTCCATGCATTGATCTATCTTCGGCCAAGCTACTAGGCTTGAGGCCGAGGTTTGAGGTGGGAAATTCCCTATGTCATCACCCCCCCCCCCCCAGTCAAGTTTAGTCTTGGCGAAGGCAAGGCTATGCCCAACTTAGGAAGAGATATACCAAATCATTGCTTTTCTTTCATCTGTTGGATCATATTTGATCCTGACCCTTGCTTCTTAACCATAGTTACTTCACTTCCCTAGGTCGCTATGGGTCATCAGGCGGTTTTATGATGACAATGTCTTGTCACAACTGCCTTTCTTCTTCCATTTATAACTGCCTTTTGGTTTTAGTTTTTAAAATTTCATATCGCCATTTCTTCTCCTTCATCCGTTCATCAAAGAATCTTACAGGTTAGTTCTTTACTTCTTGCGTTTGTCTTATTTCATCCACTTGCCCGATCGGTATAAGCCCATGCTACCATCTTTTCTTCGCAATTGGTTCTTGATTGCCCCAAGGGCTTTGTTCCTACCTATACTCATTTTTTTCTATTTTTCCAATATTCGTTTACCCTATTCTGTACTCTGTTGCCAGATCTGGAGTCCTTTCGGATTGGACTTCATCAAGTTGTCCCCAATGGTTTATCTAAGATTACCCACTTCGAGCTTCAATGCAGGGATTTAGGCATTGCCCCCACTATTCCCATGTTTTGTCAGTTATTTCATTTAGGGAAGAACGGTGACTGGCTGACCATTTAACACAGAAAGTACAAAGTGTTGGAATATGCTCGTGTCATAATATATAAGCATATGGCTAGACACATATGAGCCTATGGGGTTACACACAAATACACAGAGATACCAAAGATATACATATATATATATAATGTATATAGTTGTATTTACATTATGTATGTAGATGCCTAATATCAAGAAGTTATTTAATGGACATTAATTATTGTTAGACTTAATGATTAATCTAAGATGTTAAATAATTAGTTAGACTAACTAGGTTAATATCATTCTTAGGTCCAATTAAATAAAAGGAAAAGACTAGGGACTTAAGTGTAAGTTGTGTTAAATTAGGATACTATATAATATCCTAATCTACCAAACCCTTAATTCTCTGCTCTCCCTCTCATAGTTTGGGCCAAAATCTTTCCAAGGACTAGCATCCATTGGTGATTAAGGACATGTATTATGCGCATCACAAAGACAAGCTCCTCGTTTAGAGCTTAGTTTTGTCATCAAATCTCAAGCATTTTCCGAGGTAATTCTTGTAACATCTGCACTTTTCCGATTATAAAACCCGACCCATTTTGTAACCCAATATTTAACGATTTGCAAATTCTTAAGTACCGGGAGAATATCAGGGTGTTTATAACCCAAATAATGTTTTTAAATGACTTATAATGGTTTTTCAAAATGTAATACTTAATTAAAAACAATTGGATCAAATTGGATTCCTTAAATTGAAGATAAAGCAAATATGCGAATTTTATGCGATTTCGGTATGCGATCCGTCGTTTACCGTGAATCTCGTATTTTAATGTCGTAAGTCAAATTAGGCATGATTAGGAGTCTGATAATCACTTAGGATGTCACAAATCATCACACACTCAATCGAGTCACAAATCGTTGGTGAATTGCCCAAAACCGACCAAAATGTGTAAATAGACCTAATTTGTGCATCGTTATGAGTTATGTGACGTATTTTATATTTTTAGTGGATTAAATGTGGTGAACAAGATGAAATGATGAATTGAGTGACTTGGGAGGAAACGGGACTCGAAAACATTAAAAATAACAAAACGAGCACGCAAAACGAGGAATCGGGCATCCCAAGATTCGAGGGAGCTCTAAGCGTATCGCTTTGAGCACAACCATGCTCTAGGCGATACGCTTAGAGTGAAGAAATCAGCAACCTCCTAATTTTCGCCCAAGTAAATATGTTGCACCAAATCAATTATAGTGTATCCTCGAAAATATTGATCCCTCGCTATTGACATGTCTAGGTAGTTGTGTTGTGCTGGTATTTGTTGTCGATTGGTAGGTAGAATAGGATGTTCTCCTAAGGCGAACAATACTCTCTTAAGGATATTAAAGATGTGGTGTGTTAGCTGCGGTACACCCTATATATAAGCATTGGTAATATCTTTAAGTTGCACTGGGAGTCGGACACGGAATAATGTGTGTGTGTGTGGTTATGTCTCTGATTATTGGTTCTGTCACTTTCTCTTGTTACCGTTCCTAACCTAACATGTTATGTCGTCTCTATGCTTCGTTCCAGATATCAAGATATAGTGAATATTAATAAAACCTTTTTAAACTGCTCTTTTCTTGATATTTTAGTCTCTTCTAATTTCGGGATGAAATTCCCTAAAGTAGGGGAGACTGTAACATCTGCACTTTTCCGATTATAAAACCCGACACATATTGAAACCCTATGTTTAACGATTTGTGATTTGTTAAGTACTGGGAGAATATCCGGGTGTTTATAACCCAAATAATGTTTTTAAATGACTTATAATGGTTTTTAAAAATGGAATACTTAATTAAAAACAATTGGAATCATATTGGATTTCTTAAATTGAAGATAAAGCAAATCTGCAAATTTGACGCGATTTTGGTACGCGATCCGTCAATTACCAGGAATCAGGTATTTGAGTGTCGTAAGTCAAATTAGGCATGATTAGGAGTCTTATAATCATTTAGGATGTCACGAATCATCACACACTCAATCGAGTCACAAATCGTTGGTGAATTGCCCAAAACCGACCAAAATGTGTAAATATACCTAATTTGTGCATCGTTATGAGTTATGTGATGTACTTAATATTTTTTAGTGGATTAATTGTGGTGAAAAATATGAAATGATGAATTGAGTGATTTAGGAGGAAACGGGACTCGAAAACATTAAAAAACAACAAAACGAGCACACGAAACGAGGAATCGGGCATCCCAAGATTCGGGGGAGCTCTAAGCGTATTGCTTAGAGCACAACCATGCTCTAGGCGATACGCTTAGAGTGAAGAAATCAGCAAACCCTAATTTTTCCTCTATAAATACCCCATTATGTCCCCATTCTCCTCATAACCACACCCACTCTCCTCCTACAGCCCCATCGGCTGTATTCTTCCAAGTCCACCATTTTTGAGGTTTTAGAGCTCAAGTTTGAGGCTTTCAAGGCTAGATTTATGTCGGTTTCATCCTTTCGGTATGTATTCTCAAACTATGTTTCTATTTTCTCCAATCTATGTTTCTTCTTGTTAAGGTCTAAACTTTATACTAAGTTTAGGTTGGAATAATGCCATACTTGATGTATGATGATAGATCTATGGTTTATTTGATCAAAGATTTGCAACTTTGTGATGGATTAGGGTAGATCTCTGATATGCATGTTGATACTTGCTATATCCATGAGATTCATGATCAAGATTCCATTTTTATGAATGATTAGGGCTAGAT
This sequence comes from Deinandra increscens subsp. villosa, assembly GCA_039602395.1. NCBI lineage: Eukaryota > Viridiplantae > Streptophyta > Magnoliopsida > Asterales > Asteraceae > Deinandra > Deinandra increscens. The sequence goes on along the minus strand of JBCNJP010013006.1, from coordinate 3,772 downwards.
CTATATCATGCATGTTGATTCTTGTTAGATCTATGTGATTCATATTCAAGATTGCAACTTTATGCAAAATTAGGGTTAGATCTGTGTCATGCATGTTGAGTATTGCTATATCTATGTGATTCATGATCAAGATTGCAACTTTATGCTAGATTAGGGTTAGATCTATGTCATGCATATTGAGTATTGCTAACTCTATGTGATTCATGATCTAGATTGCAACTTTAGGCTAGATTAGGGATGAGATCTATGTCATGCATGTTGAGTATTGCTAGATCTATGTGATTCAGGATCAAGATTGCATCTTTATGCTAGATTAGGGTTAGATCTATGTCATGCATGTTATGTATTGCTAGATCTATGTGATTCATGATCAAGATTGCATCTTTATGAAGAGTTAAGGTTAGAATCTATGCCATGCATGTTGTTATTGATAGATCTATGTGATGCACAATCAAGATTGAATTTTTATGTGGTAATATGACTAAATATATGACACGCATGTATCTTGATGATTAGATCTAGGGTTGCTCATGATGAAATTGTATGAAATATTGTGCACGTTGTGACATAGCTATGTTGTTGACCTAAATTGACCTTTATGATGAATGTGTATAACTCTAGGACATTATGTTTACAACCTTAGTTTAGGATTGACCCTTGATGTGCTCGGAACGTACCTAAAAACACTAATAAAATAGACCTAAACCTAGACCTAGACACACCTAATTTTACCGAAAATACCTAAACTAAACCGAACCCTAAGGCAAGTGTACCTATCGGATAGTAGAATAGCTAAGGCAAGACCGGGAATATCGAACCCTAGAGACACTCTATAGACAAAACTAACCTAGGACCTAAGAAATGGAAATACTGAGTAATTTGGGTTTTGATTTGAGATTTGATTTAACTGGAATTAACTAAACCGCTAATCAACTAACAGACGGAAACAGGACAACCTTGGAAAAACCAGAAGAGAGAAGAGTATCACCTAGACCCTGGAATCCTACTCAGTACCTACAACTTCACTTAGCTTTGATTGATCTGATGGTGGCTAGTTCACCTTTTAAGTCCTTCCTAGCTACACTTCTAACGCTCGAACAGGAGTTCACCTTTTGAGTACTTCCTACCTCAACTAGACCTAACCACCCTCGAAACAATCTAAGGCACCTTAAGCTAACAGGAGCTACCATGAATTACTATGACCAATAAGAATTAGCAAGTTACCTAATTTCCTAGGGCATCCCTCTTCCGATGGCGATGTGATCCTATTCCACTAAGCAACCCAACTAACCTACCTAACTATCACCTTCCGGCTTGTCTAATTAGGGCAGCAAATTGCAATCAAATAAACAATCATTAATCAACACAATAGTTCAAGACGTCTCCTAAACTATTCTAACGCAACCAACCCTAAAGCTAGCTACTTTAGACAAATTACCTAGACCGAAAGACATTCGAAGGTAAAGAGTGCATCAATCAACAATTCTAAATCCAATCGCAATACACAAATGCATTCAATCATAGCAACCATGGAGTTTAATAGAAGCATAACATTAATCAATCAACCAAAAACCGAATACAGTCATAAATACCGAGTAATCATCCAATTAGGTCTAGGCAATACAATCAAATTAGCCTAGCAACATGTCAATGTCTATAAACATAGTAAAAATCTGATCTTGGACAGTGAACATAGCTACGTAAAGAAACAGTAAGAATTTAGAACAAAACCCGGTGAACCGATGATGATTTATGTTGTAGATGCAATCCACCGATGCTTCCTCCTTCGTTCCCAGCCTTCTCTGTCTTCGAAATCACCTCTGGTCGCTCTGCAAATCGCCTCTTAGTCGTAGAATCCCCAATGGAACCCTAAAAGTCGAATTTATATCGACTAAGCAAAGTTTGCGGATTCTCAGGCGGTAGGCGTATCGCCTACAAACATATTTCCTCCAGGCGATACGCCTGGAGTCTGCTACGCGACAGAATAGTCGGTCAAACCGACTTAAACCTCCTGTTGACTTTTCCTTCGCAAGCGTATCGCTTACAGAGCCTCTCTCCCCAGGCGATACGCCTAGGGACCCTTCTCCAGCACTTCTTAATTTTCTTTCTTCTTTGAATCCCAAATTTCTCGCGTGGTCTCGGGACTTCATCAAACTCCTGCACAAACTTGTAAAACCATAAATAAAAAACTCAAGGACTAAACTCAACTAAAAACAATTAGAACAAACACAAACTGACTCAATTTAACTCAAATAGACACGTAAAAGACCTCTGAAATGAGATGTGTTTGCAACACATCAAACATCCCCACACTGACTCTTTTTTCGTCCTCGAAAAATACTGCAATGGAATCACAACCAGGAAATCGACTCTACTCATTTAACATTAAGACTTCAACAGCCACCAAACAATTCCACATACCATAATGTAATCACACACTAACTATGATTGCCAATATTTCTATCCGATTAAACTCAACCACCAACCTTTTCTTTCGCCCCCATGTGTTTATAAAATTACCAGATATAAGTTCAGCTGCCTATGGATCCCACTAAAGAAAGGTCAAGTTCAACCTATTACCGAATCATATTCAGTCAAAGCAAAGGTTATAATTGATTTAAATTTATATATTTCTAACCCCCCTTAAACCAGATACTAGGATGTCCAAAGAATAACTATCATTTTTCATCATTTTTTTCTTTTTCTCATTTTTTCATTTTTTTTAATTGGTTACTTTTACCTAACTTACCAACGGACATCACCAGAGGTACTCTTTCACAAGGTCTTACCCCCGAAATCATACATGAGTATTCTGCCCGCGAGATCCAGAACATCATCAGAGGTACTTACCACGGGATACTATCCTTAGTTCGTACATGAGTATTTTGTCCCTTCACTCTAATTCATTAACCAGATTATTAACTACTATGCTCATTGGAAATTCTAAGGACATAAGAGTATCTAGCCTAAAGCGGTTTCTTCCTTCCTAATCCTCAGTTTCAGTATTCCTATCACTCCTAAAATGGGAACCCACTAACAGACTGATTAGCATATTTATACAACAATAAACACACAGGCAATTTAAGCTACTCCTAGGTCAGCTGGGTCTACCGACACATCATAGTTTAGTAATGCTTTCCATTCTCACCATACTTTACCACATTTCCCAATTTATTATTAATTAACATTTAAGCACAAAATTAGACAATCAATTCCCAGTTTCCTATCATTTTCCATTAATTGCAACGAGAATCTCGGACATTTTTGAACAATTTTTCAATTTTTTTTCAATTTTTCAATTTTTTTTATGACTCAATACGAAAGTATCCCATCCCCACACTTGAATCACACATTGCCCTCAATGTGGAATGGAACAAAAACAAATCAGAAATAAAATAAATAAAATAAAAGAAGTTGAAACGTGTTCACCTGAAACTCCAGAGACTCAGCACATCGACCGTAGCGAACCACCACAAACTTGGTAAACAGAAATAATAAAAATTTAAAAATTGAAAATTTTTCTGACTTACCCCCCCTAGGCGTATCGCCTACAACCTTGCATCCCCCAGGCGATACGCCTGGAGCTGCACACAACCGGCCCGCATTAGACTTCCACGCGTATCTCCTATAACCTACCAACCTCCAGGTGATACGCTTGGAATGTGATTTCCAGAGAATTTTTGGAATTTGACCCCAAAAATTTTCTATCTCTTTTTTTTCTTCACCCTCCAGGTCTCTTGGTCGAATTTCTAGCCAAACCTGTATCTTTAGA
>JBCNJP010013005.1:0-12961 GCA_039602395.1 Deinandra increscens subsp. villosa | reverse complement strand
GTGTCACACCCCCAATTTCCACTAACGGAGTTTTACCGTGTGGGGTGTGAACCAGACCAGGACCCGAGTCATTAGTTACATCAAACATAAGTTAAGGGTTCAAAATGTAAATATATTTCCAAACGGGAAATATCAACCAGAGTTTAAAGTTTAGCGGAAGCTTATAAAAGTTATGATGCGCAAAACAAGCGCCCGACAAGTAAATAACAGTTCAAGATAAAAGGTTTTAAAAGCAAGTTCCCAAAAATAAAGGTTTAACCAGCGTACGTGCCCAAAAATCCGATTCTCCTAGCGTCCTGCAAAGCATGCATAAGAGCAAGTGTCAACTAATGTTGGTGAGTTCACATAAGCACATAAGTATAACTAGTATAGTTATGCAGTACGAATACAACAGTTTTTATTCGTATGTAAGCATGTATATTAACAGTACAATCCATATCGTAGGTAGCGAGCCTAAGTTCATGTCACTAAAACGTTCGCAACCGAAGCTGACCAATTAGTTGTAGGAATAATTCCTTACGTGGTTTGCCTTCCCCGTGTCTACTCGATCACGGTAAGTTTAGGCTGACATTGTCCTCAGTCCGACCGCCAGTCGGGTGGTGCATCTCGTGCCCGCTGAGTGGGGTTTGTCAGACCCCAGTAGTACTACCCAATATCCCCTCGCTATAAACTATTAACGGTTCGATAAGTAAGGACTTTCAAAGATAAGCATTTTACGTGAACATGTGATATATGTTGGATTTCTACTTTAATCATACATAAACGTTGTCGTGTTATCACCCCAACCCGGGTGTAACGTGTTTGCGTGTGTTATCGTCCAAAACCGGACGTAACGTAAAGGTTGTGAAACTCACCTTAGGGTGCGCTGCTACAATTTAGTAAGATTCCGAGTCTTGCGTAACTACCAAGCACCTATTGAATTTACATTCGTAAGTGTGGGTCCGCACATGAGTCACATAGCCTAGACGACGGTAATGATAACAAGTAATTCCAAATATGACGTAGGTGACAATTTCAATATGTGATAAAAAAAATCGTTTGTTCGAAAGTCGAGTAAAAATTGATATTTAATCGAGGACACGAAGATTTACAAATATCAATGTGCGTATGTTATTCCAAATAATGAATGTGAAGGATGATCGGATAAATATATATATACATTCGTAAATATAAATATCGAGGTGTAGTCGAAAGTGTGAAAATAAAACGTCCTAAGTATATATTTATATGTCGTGTCCAAATACAAGAGTTTAAAAGAAAAATCTTTATAATGTACGCATGTGTATATGTACATGACAATAGATGAAATATATATATATATATTTATGTTTAAAACTATTTTATTTTATTAACAACGTGACCATGAAATTTTAGTTCATTAAAATTATAACGTTTCCATAACATAAAAATTCAACGAGTACCCTAACGGAGTCTACGGAAACATTCATGGATCGAAATTTTATAAGGAGCAATACGACATTTGGGTTTTGGACCAAAAATTGCTTAAAATCATTAAAAAGAATTAAAACAACGAAGATGATGGCCACAGGTTTCGAACCTGTGACCTGAGGTTTGAAATGGAGCGCCCTAACCAGCTGCGCTAGGGCTGTGTTTGGTATGAGGCTTGAAAACAAAGTTTTTATATATAAACAGTCAGTATAGGAACTAGTGTCTAGGAAAAATAACAGAAAAATAAATGGAGGCTGGGGAGGGTCGAACTCGAGACCTCCCAGTCTCCAGCGAATGACGCTGACCAACTGGACTGGAGGCTGATTCGTGTTGTCTAACCAGAACCCTAGATATATATATCTGTCCTGTCCCGTCCTCACCTTCTTCCCCAAAACTCCGGTGGCCGGAGTTTTATTCCGGTCACCGGAAAATCGCGAAACCATAGATAAATTAAATAGAAACGTGCGACTAAAATGGAGAAAGTGGTTACCTCAAATCAGAGATGAGTTTTGACGCGTTTTAGATGCCGAAGAAGAAACCGAAAATCTCGACTCCGACCGCCCGATGGTGCTCCGTTTCCGAATCCGATGCTACGGGGTTGCTCGGTGGTGGATAGACGATCTCAATGATGTATAGCAATGGTGGTGAAACAGTGGTGTGTTGGCCGGAATTTGTGAGTTCACCGGAAAACTCAAAAAGAAAAACAACGAGAGCGAGAGATTGAGAGGGACTTCAATGTTCGAATGATGGAGTGATGAAGTGGAGATCAGTTTCCTTTCCCTAATGATGGTATCGTGCGACCGATCCGATTTGAGTAACCGACGTGGATAGTAATTGCGGGTATGACGAGAGTCGGTTACGATCATCGTTTTTTTTTCCATTTCAAATCAAGTTTAGGTAAATTGCAAAACTGGACCTCTCTATATTACTTGTTGAGAAGACCAAGTTTAAGATATTGCATAACAGGCCCCTCTATGTTTTATCTAAAGGAAATCAAGTTTTGGAAATTGCAAGACGTAGTCCCTCAAAGTTTACGAAGCGTTTAACTAACCCTAACGAGGGCTAACGGAGAATACATGAACGATGACGAGTGCGTGTGCATGTCAAGACATATATATAAAACGTGTAATGTTCACAAGACGTATACCCTAAATAGTTACCACATAAAAATCATAGATTATAAATCTCGATAAATATATACCTTGAGTTCACATATAATGGATGAATCTGAAATCGTAACGCTACGTATAATTATGTGACACATTCATCAAAAATCTATATACATATGCCACATAAAAATCATAAATTTACATCGTCACATGATATGACAAACATATCACACAAAATAACAAGTATAATTGTCACATAAAATGACAAAGTGTTTTCATGAAATCATAAAATATAATTTATATAAAATTATAAATTATACACATTCAAGTGGTTAACCGACGTCTAGACTCATGTGCAGTGCTCGTGTAACTATTCTAGTTAACTGAGGTAACGGACGTTATCGAAATATAACACAAGTTATTAACGGGGTTAACCTGGGAAATTGCCGGTTGTCACATCATCCCCTTGTTAAGGAATTTTCGTCCCGAAAATTGCCTTAAGTTGCTACGGTTTCTGCGGAAGGAAAAGAAAAATTTTAGGGTTGCTACATCATCCCCTTGTTAAGGAAATTTTGTCCCAAAATTTAACTCATACCTTAATTAGATGTTTACGCTTGATCAAATAGGTGAGGATATTTCTTTCTCATCTGATCTTCACGTTCCCACGTGAACTCCGGTCCACGCTTAGATTGCCATCTCACTTTGACGATGGGAATTTTACTTCGTTTCAGTGTTTTCTCCTCACGTCCCATGATTTCCACGGGTTGTTCGATGAATCGCAGCTGTTCATCGATTTGTAGTTCTTCTAGTGGAACTATAAGAGTGTCATCAGCTAAACACTTTCTCAGGTTCGAAACGTGAAACACGTTGTGCACTCCATCCAATTCAGGAGGTAGATTTAAACGGTAAGCCACCGGACCGATGGTTTCGGTGATCTCGAATGGTCCTACATAGCGGGGATTTAACTTCCCGCGCTTTCCAAAGCGTACGACGCCTTTCCAAGGTGAGACTTTCAATAGTACTTTATCGCCGACTTCAAATTCTAACGGCCTTCGGCGTTTATCTGCATAACTCTTTTGTCTATCTCTTGCCGCTTTCATGCGGTTTCTGATCTGCACGATTCTTTCAGTGGTCTCGTGTACTAATTCAGGTCCAGTGAGTTGGCTCTCACCGACCTCGGCCCAACAGACCGGTGATCTGCATTTTCGTCCGTAGAGAGCTTCAAATGGAGCGGCTCCAATACTAGTATGGTAGCTGTTATTATAGGAGAATTCTACCAGTGGTAAATGAGTTTCCCAATTTTTCCCGAAGTCGAGCACACATGCTCTATGCATATCCTCAAGAGTCTGGATGGTACGTTCAGTCTCTCCATCTGTTTGAGGATGATACGCGGTACTCATATCTAAGCGAGTGCCCATCGCCTCTTGTAAGGATGTCCAAAAATTTGAAGCAAACCTGGGGTCTCGGTCGGAGATAATTGATAATGGCACTCTGTGAAGCTTGACAATCTCCTTGAGGTATATCTTTGCAAGTTTCTCTGTTTTGTCACTTTCTTTGATAGCTAGGAAATGAGCGGATTTTGTTAACCGGTCAACGATAACCCAAATCATATCGTTACCGCCAGAAGTACGGGGCAATCCCGTGATGAAATCCATAGAGATTTCTTCCCATTTCCATTCGGGAATTTTAGGTTGTTGCAGTAATCCTGCTGGCTTTCGATGTTCCGTTTTGACCATTGCGCACGTCAAGCACTTGCTGACATATCTAGCGATATCAGCTTTCATATTGGGCCACCAATATAGCCCCTTTAGATCTTGGTACATTTTGTCAGAACCTGGATGGATCGAATAACGAGACTTGTGAGCCTCGTCCATCACCAGGTCTCTAAGATTTCCATGCAAAGGTACCCATATACGGTCATTATAATAATGAAGTCCATCAGACTTAACTTCAGAAGTTCCATATATGTCACGTAATGATTCAGACCCGAAATTCTCCTCCTTTAGGGCCTCTTTCTGAGCATCCCGGAGTCTATCCGGTAGTCCTGTATGGATCGTTAATTGCAGAGCTCGAACCCTTCTAGGTTTAACATGTTCCTTTCTACTCAAGGCATCAGCCACTACGTTGGCCTTGCCTGGATGATACTTTATTGCTAGATCGTAGTCGTTTAACAATTCGACCCACCTACGTTGCCTCATGTTGAGTTCTTTTTGTTCAAATATGTGTTGGAGGCTCTTGTGATCAGTGAATATCGTACACTTGGTACCGTATAAGTAGTGCCTCCAAAATTTCAAGGCAAAAACAACTGCGCCCAACTCTAGGTCGTGAGTTGTGTAATTCTTCTCATGAGACTTTAATTGCCTTGACCCATATGCGATGACTTTACCTCTTTGCATCAAAACACATCCGAGTCCCTGGATTGACGCGTCACAATAGACCTCGAAATCGTCAATCCCATCAGGTAAAGGTAATATAGGTGCAGTACAAAGTTTCTCTTTCAAAGCTTGGAAGGCTGCCTCTTCCTTGTCACCCCATCTGTATTGAACCCCTTTATGCGTAAGAGCGGTCAATGGGTGAGCTAACTGGGAAAATCCCTTTATAAAACGACGGTAGTAACCCGCTAAACCTAGGAATTGACGAATTTCCGTAGGATCTCTAGGATTAGGCCAACTCTTAATGGCCTCGATCTTGGCTGGGTCAACGTGAATACCTTGTTCGTTGACGATGTGATCCAGAAATTGAACCTCTCGGATCCAGAAATCGCACTTAGAGAATTTTGCGTAGAGTTGTTCTTTCTTTAACAATTCTAGGATTAACCGCAGATGTTCCTCGTGTTCTTATTTTGTTTTGGAGTAGATGAGGATGTCGTCAATAAACACTATGACGAATTTATCCAGGTAGGGCTTGCACACACGGTTCATGAGATCCATGAACACAGCTGGTGCATTTGTCAGCCCGAAAGGCATGACCAAGAATTCATAATGGCCGTAGCGTGTTCTGAAGGCTGTCTTTTCTATGTCCTCCTCACAGACTCTTAGCTGATGATAGCCGGACCTTAAATCGATCTTGGAATAGTAACTGGATCCTTGAAGCTGATCAAAAAGATCATCTATTCGAGGAAGAGGGTATCGATTCTTGATAGTGACTTTGTTGAGTTCGCGGTAATCAATACACATCCTGAATGTGCCATCCTTCTTTTTGATGAATAATACCGGTGCTCCCCATGGTGACGAGCTAGGTCTAATGAAACCCTTATCTAGCAGTTCCTGTAGTTGTGCGGATAGCTCATTCAATTCGTTCACTGCTAGACGATATGGTGCACGCGCGATCGGAGCTGCTCCCGGAGCGAGGTCAATCCCAAATTCTACTTTCCGAAGCGGAGGAAGGCCAGGTAATTCCTCAGGAAATACCTCCGGGTAATCACGTACGATCGGGAAGTCTTCGATTTTTCTCTCCACCCTGGTTTGGTCCGTAACCGTGGCCAGGATTGCCACGTGTCCTTTCCGAAGACACTTCTGCGCTTTAAGGTATGATATGATTCCGGAGACAGCACCTCCCTTTTCGCCCTGAATCGAGAGTACTTCTCCTCCTGCTACGGGTATTCGTATGACTTTTTCTTGACAGACAATTTCCGCCTGATGTTTGGATAGCCAGTCCATGCCTACTATCACGTCGAAACTACCGATGGTAAAAGGCATAAGGTCTATACTTAGTTTATGACCAGATAGTTCTAATGTGCAGTCTTCAACTAAGTGAGTGGTGTCGAGAAGCTTACCATTTGCTAATTCAACCGTGTACCTAGCTTTTAGTGGAGTTTGAGTAGCCTTAATCAACTTACAGAACTTAGTCGAGATAAAACTTTTCTCAGCACCAGTATCAAATAAGACATTTGCGAAGTAGTTGTTTAGAAGAAACTTACCGGTAATGACGTTGGCATCGTTGATTGCTTCACCAGAACCCATAACGAAAGCTCGCCCTTTGGCGCCATCTCCACCATTTCTACCACCATCCCCACCGTTGTTATTATTGTTACGGTGGTTGTTGTTGTTACCAGCATTGTTATTATTATTCCTTCGGAGCTGTGGACAGTCCCTCTTTAAGTGCCCTGGTTTTCCACATTCATAACACCCCCTAGGGCCTTCATAATTAGGACGGTTTTGTAGCTCACCCCAACAATTCTTAGCCTCATGGCCCCCTTTACCACAACGCTCACAGGTGAGTTTCTTGCATGCCCCATTGTGGTGTTGGTTGCACCGATTGCAGAAAGGTGCGCGTCCCTTGTACCCATTGTGATTTTGATTACTACCACCTTGGCAGTTCTGGTTACCGCCCCCACTATTGGTGTTACTGTTGTTATAGTCACCCCTGGAATTGTTGTACCTTTTGACCTGATCGCGAGGACAATACTCCTCCATGATGGCATCCTTGAATTCCTGCCAAGTCATAGCATTTGCCGCATCGAGTCCTAACATTTGGATTTGCGCGTTCCACCGAGTAAGGGCAGCTCCCTCGAGTGTAGCGGTTGTGAAATTGATCTGATTCGCAACTGGGCAGTTACACATTGAGAATACCTTTTCTGATTGCTCGAGCCATCGCAACAGACCCACGGCTCCTTCATCACCCTTGAACGTGAGCGGCTTACAATCCATGCAAGTTTTGAAGGTGCACTGAGTTGGGCCTGGATTCGTTTCATGAAATTATTTCAGAGAATAATTTTAGAAAGTGAGAGAAGAAAAAAAAAATGTAGTCAATTTTTCGTCTGTTTTACTTATCACCGTTATTGTTTCCTTGCACTTGAGCCGCGGCGAGTGCTGCCGCAACGTTTTCATTTATCAACGCTTGGATCTGAGCTGCTGTGAGGTGTTCAACCATGATTTTGTTTTCCATGCAAATCATTCAAATGATTCATATACCCAATATTATTTTCATTAAGCACTAAACAATTATTCATGCATCCATCCATCGCACGACATAATTCTTTTAGAAACACATTGGTAAGATAAAGATGTAATATCCATTACAAAATTTAAGATCCAACCATAAGGTATCTCAGCATTTGAAAACATTCAAAATAAAATGAACACCCAGTCAAATTTATTTCAAAGTAACAAAATAGAAGAAAAGAAGACAGATTAGATCATGGATCAATAACATCTGGTTCTTCCTCCATGTCCTCTTGAGGCTCCTCCTCAAAAGGTTCTTCTTCAAAGGGTTCCTCCTCTTCATCCTGAACAGGAACACCTTGAACTTGCAGGGCTGCAATTTGAGCTTGGAGGGCGGCGACCTGTGCCGCTAGTGCCGCATTGGAGTGTTGAAGCGCTGCATTGGAATGTTGTAGTGCAGTAATCTGATGTTGCGCTTGATGCAGTCTATGCTCCAAATCTGCTGGATTGGGTCGCGATTCAAGCTCGGTGACCCTATTACGGATACCCATTACCCCCTGGGACAAGTTGTAGTGGTAGGTTTCCTGTTCCCTTTGATCGGCCCGCAATCGCTCAATTTCTCTATCGCGTGTGCGATTGCTGATGGAATTTTGTCTGGTTTCTCCAAGAGTGTTGTCATAGGCGGCTATCAGTCCCGCAATGACCCGCTTGCAAATCAAATGGTAGGTCAACTCTGGCCGGCACGTGATACATGTCAAGCAACCGGTATGTTGTCGGACTCAGCCAACTGTAATCGTTTGGTGCACGCCTATCAGGACGTATGTGCTGATCCCGAAGGAAATCCATTATCGTGTTACTCAGGCTCACGGCCTTGCTGGTTGGAGGATGATGACTGTTCGTTGGCAATTTTCTTTCCCTTACCCCTCGTGTTATCGTGTGGTGCCATACTGTCAAAACCCAGACAGACACAAACAAAAGAAAAACAACCTAATGTGAGTAATCGATTTTTGGCACGCGAAAAGAAAATGTTTTTGGGAATTGTTGTAACTAATGTTCAAAAACAGTTACAGTTTAGAATTTTTGAAAATTCTAGTTCTCTGCAACCAAGGGCTCTGATACCAATCTGATGTGACAACCGGCAATTTCCCAGGTTAACCCCGTTAATAACTTGTGTTATATTTCGATAACGTCCGTTACCTCAGTTAACTAGAATGGTTACACGAGCACTGCACATGAATCTAGACGTCGGATGACCAACTTGAATATATATGTATAATTTATAATTTTATATAAATTATATGTTCATGGTTTTATGAAAACGTTTTGTCATTTTATGTGACAATTATACTCTATGATGTTATGTGGTATATAAGTCATATCATATGACACATTATATTTTATGATTTTTATGTGACCGTGTGTTACGTAAATTCCTGACGAAGCGTTTCATATATTTTTATGTAGACGATTTAAAATGTCATCCAGTATATGTGAGTTCATAATTATGATATTTATGTGAAACGTATAATCGTGATATATATATATATATATGGGATACTATATATAGGGTATATATATATATGATACATATACCTCGTTCGTTATATACGGTCTTGACGTACGCTCGCATTAGTTATCGTGCAAGTTATCCTCCGTTAACTTCCGTTAGAGAGTTCGTTAATATGTTTGTCAACCTTGAGGGGCCCTTATTGTAAATTCTGAAACTTGATTTCCTTTAGATAAAACATAGAGGGGCCTGTTATGCAATATCTTAAAACTGGTTTTCTCAACAAGTAATATAGAGAGGTCCAGTATTGCAATTTACCTAAACTTGATTTGAAAGGAAAAAAAAAACGATGATCGTAACCGACTCTCTTCATACCCGCAATTACTATCCACGTCGGTTACTCAAATGGATCGGTCGCACGATACCATCATTAGGGAAAGGAAACTGATCTCCACTTCATCACTCCATCATTCGAACATTGAAGTCCCTCTCAATCTCTCGCTCTCGTTGTTCTTTTTTTTTTTGAGTTTTCCGGTGAACTCACAAATTCCGGCCAAACACCACTGTTTCACCACCCTTGCTATACATCATTGAGATCGTTATCCACCACTGAGTAACCCCGAAGCATTGGATTCGGAAACGGAGCAACGTCAAGCGTCGGAGTCGAGATTTTCGGTTTCTTTTTCGGGCAACTAGAACGTGTCAAAACTCATCTCCGATTTGAGGTAACCCTTTCTCCCTTCTAGTCGCACGTTTCTATTTAATTTATCTATGGTTTCGTGATTTTCCGGTGACCGGAATAAAACTCCGGCCACCGGAGTTTTGGGGAAGAAAGGGAGGACGGGACAGGAAGATATATATATCTAGGGTTCTGATACACAACACGAATCAGCCTCCAGTCCAGTTGGTCAGCGTATGCGCTGGAGATTGGGGGGTCTCGAGTTCGACCCTCCCTAACTCCATTTATTTTTCTGTTATTTCTCCAGAACTAGTTCCTATACTGATGTTTATATATAAAAACTTTATTTTCAAGCTTCATACCAAACACAGCCCTAGCGCAGCTGGTTAGGGCGCCCCATTTCAAACCTCAGGTCACAGGTTCGAAACCTGTGGCCATCATCTTCGTTGTTTTAATTCTTTTTAATGATTTTAAGCAATTTTTGGTCCAAAACCCAAGTGTCGTTTGCTCCTTATAAAATTTCGATCCATGAATGTTTCCGTAGACTCCGTTAGGGTACTCGTTGAATTTTTATGTTATGGAAACGTTATAATTTTAATGAACTAAAATTTCATGCTCACGTTGTTAATAAAAAAAATAGTTTTAAACATACAAATATATATATATATATATATTTCCTATTGTCATGTACATATACACATGCGTACATTATAAAGATTTTTCTTTTAAACTCTTGTATTTGGACACGACATATAAACATATACTTAGGACGTTTTATTTTCACACTTTCGACTACACCTCGATATTTATATTTACGAATGTATATATATATTTATCCGATCACCTTCACATTCATTATTTGGAATAACATACGCTCATTGATATTTGTAAATCTTCGTGTCCTCGATTAAATATCAATTTTTACTCGATTTGAACAAACGATTTTTTTTATCACATATTGAAATTGTCACCTACGTCATATTTGGAATTACTTGTTGTCATTACCGTCGTCTAGGCTATGTGACTCATGTGCGGACCCACACTTACGAATGTAAATTCAATAGGTGCTTGGTAGTTACGCAAGACTCGGAATCTTACTAAATTGTAGCAGCGCACCCTAAGGTGAGTTTCACAACCTTTACGTTACGTCCGGTTTTGGACGATAACACACGCAAACACGTTACACCCGGGTTAGGGTGATAACACAACAACGTTTATGTATGATTAAAGTAGAAATCCAACATATATCACATGTTCACGTAAAATGCTTATCTTTGAAAGTCCTTACTTATCGAACCGTTAATAGTTTATAGCGAGGGGATATTGGGTAGTACTACTGGGGTCTGACAAACCCCACTCAGCGGGCACGAGATGCACCACCCGACTGGCGGTCGGACTGAGGACAATGTCAGCCTAAACTTACCGTGATCGAGTAGACACGGGGAAGGCAAACCACGTAAGGAATTATTCCTACAACTAATTGGTCAGCTTCGGTTGCGAACGTTTTAGTGACATGAACTTAGGCTCGCTACCTACGATATGGATTGTACTGTTAATATACATGCTTACATACGAATAAAAACTGTTGTATTCGTACTGCATAACTATACTAGTTATACTTATGTGCTTATGTGAACTCACCAACATTAGTTGACACTTGCTCTTATGCATGCTTTGCAGGACGCTAGGAGAATCTGATTTTTGGGCACGTACGCTGGTTAAAACCTTTATATTTTGGGAACTTGCTTTTAAAACCTTTTTAACTTGAACTGTTATTTACTTGTCGGGCGCTTGTTTTGCGCATCATAACTTTTATAAGCTTCCGCTAAACTTTAAACTCTGGTTGATATTTCCCGTTTGGAAATATATTTACATTTTGAACCCTTAACTTATGTTTGATGTAACTAATGACTCGGGTCCTGGTCTGGTTCACACCCCACACGGTAAAACTCCGTTAGTGGAAATTGGGGGTGTGACAGATGGTATCAGAGCCAGTCGTCGGCCAGTGTGCCAGCGAGGACGCTGGTCCCCTAAGGGGGGAGGATTGTAACATCCCACATTGGTGGGGAGGAGAACTAAGCACCGCTTTATAAGGGTGTGGATACCTCCCCTATCAAGACGCGTTTTAAATCCGTGAGGGGCGGATGCCTGAGGGCATGCCGGCTGCCAAAGCGGACAATATCTTGGTGCGACGGGTCTGGGCTGTGACATTTTGTGATAACGCTGCTGCTCTTGAGATTGTGAAAAACCCCGTCCAACATTCCAAAACCAAGCACATTGATATCAAGGTACATTTTATTCGTGATTGCTTTGATCGTGAGCTAATTCAGCTTCAAAAGGTAAGCTCCGATCAGAATGTTTCGGACATCTTTACAAAACCCCTTCCTCGTCCTAATTTTGAATCTTGTGTTGAAGGCCTGAAGATGATTGCCTTCGAGGAATGATCTGATCCTCTATGTTTTTGTACAGAGTTGATTTTTAAATTTTACTTAAAAAAAAATAATATATTTAAAAAAAAAAATAATAATAAATAAATAAAAATAGAAAATATCTGAAAAATTGAGTCTTGTTTCAAAAGCCTCACATTAACAGGGGAAGAAATGGTGCTGGTTAAACTGAAAGGTTTTTATGATGTCTTTTGATAGGACTTAAATGTTTAATGACGGTTGGAGACTGACACGTGTAAGGCTGATGTGAAAGATTGCTCGAAGATGATATGTCGGTAAGCTCAACCAAAACAATGATCATCTATGTAAGTGCAGTAATCTTAAACTCTATACATGTTTGGTTTCCCATCCTAGTCTACATGGTTTAAAAAACTGAGTCCCGACAAAAACGGGTTGAGAGTGGTATTTACCTAGTATTCACTCTCTCACACGCCATGCTTATACTGTATAAGTGTAGGTCCGAAATCAACCAAACACACGATATTTGATCTAATACAAGTGCGGAATCCTTGTATAAGATTGATTCAAGAGAAATAGTAGTAGAAGAGACTAGATCTAAGAGAAAGATCAAGTCTTGAATGTAAAACACACTACTATTGAAGCTGATCGTAAATGAGTAATCACCAAGAAATCGTAAACTCCTTTAGAATGTATTGAAAAGCTTACTTACAATGAAAATCAAGTGGGTTTATATACTCCCACTATACAAATCGTAAACCTAGTTGAAGCCCACATGGCCCAATCATAAACACTAAACATGTCTACTAACTAGAACATTATAAGCCCAAAACTAATATAAACTAAGCCCAATTTCAAATGTTCATGCCTTAAATAAGCCTAGCCCAACAATCTTCCCCTAGGCATGAATCATTTGAACTTCTCTTCTA
>JBCNJP010013004.1:0-12961 GCA_039602395.1 Deinandra increscens subsp. villosa | reverse complement strand
GGCGTAAAGTAGATCTCCCCTCGTGTGGATCTGTCAAAAAGTTCACCGGGGCCTCCTTTTTAGCAGAGATCCCCGCACGTTTCAGAACATCAAATAAAACATCCCTAACCCAGTCATGTCTGTATTTGAAACTAGGCAGTTCCTTACAATGGACGGCGTGCTCACCAAAAGTGTCCAAACATGCTTTGCGGCACACGGGGCAAGGTTCATCATCAGGGAAGAAAGGGATCATAAGTCTGTACTTAAGGATAACCCGGTATTCCACCGCTGACATATGTTTCCCTAAACCGTCAATAGGGGTAACACTCAGAAAATCTTGAGCCCGAGGGGCACGGAGACATGCGAACACAGCTTTTTGGCGAGGGGATGGGGGCAAACTCCACTTCCAAAACCGTCAATAGGGGTATTCCACCGCTGACATATGTTTCCCTAAACCGTCAATAGGGGTAACACTCAGAAAATCTTGAGCCCGAGGGGCACGGAGACATGCGAACACAGCTTTTTGGCGAGGGGATGGGGGCAAACCCGGTATTCCACCGCTGACATATGTTTCCCTAAACCGTCAATAGGGGTAACACTCAGAAAATCTTGAGCCCGAGGGGCACGGAGACATGCGAACACAGCTTTAGCCGGGCAACAAGCTGCGCCGCAACCCCCTTCTGGATAGCGAAACCAATCCTGCTAAAAATAAAGTTTTGAGCTTTTAGCGATAACAAATTACAATGTACGACCCACTGAACCCTGAGTAGAAATTCGACCGCCTTCGGGGCAAGAAACCCAAAGGTGTCGAAAACAAAGTGAATAAACACGTGTTGATCATCAATGCAGGCTTTCTCGTGTTTAGCAACTTATCCTGATTCCGCCTTCAAAGCTGCTTGACCCGTAGAGAACCCATTGTCCTGAAGCCCAACAATAGAGGACACACCGGTAAGGTCAACGCATGCGTGTTTCCCCCCAGCCCAACCAAACACAAGAACATCAGCCGGGCGTAAAGTAGATCTCCCCTCGTGTGGATCTGTCAAAAAGTTCACCGGGGCCTCCTTTTTAGCAGAGATCCCCGCACGTTTCAGAACATCAAATAAAACATCCCTAACCCAGTCATGTCTGTATTTGAAACTAGGCAGTTCCTTACAATGGACGGCGTGCTCACCAAAAGTGTCCAAACATGCTTTGCGGCACACGGGGCAAGGTTCATCATCAGGGAAGAGAGGGATCATAAGTCTGTACTTAAGGATAACCCGGTATTCCACCGCTGACATATGTTTCCCTAAACCGTCAATAGGGGTAACACTCAGAAAATCTTGAGCCCGAGGGGCACGGAGACATGCGAACACAGCTTTTTGGCGAGGGGATGGGGGCAAACTCCACTTCCAAACTCTGGGCAATTTTACTAAAAAGGGCACTCGCTAGAGTATCCTGAGATTTAGAAGGGGCGGTGTCCTTGCAAGAAATATCGCCAAGATCAAAATCAGGAAGTGAAGTGCGTAAGCACTCAACCGCGCACACAAAATCGGAATCCATCCCATTAAATGCCACACCCCGAAGGATATGGTCCTGCAAGTTCCAGGATTGCACCCTCGAAGCCACAAAAGCATATTGAGAAAAATCCCCCGCCGAGAGAAGCCCCAGCCCCCCAAAATGGGTCGGAAGGGAAGCCAGCCTCCATTGGAGGTCACTGAAAAAAGCCCACCCCAAACGACAATGTCCTCGATGGCTTCCCGAAGGCCCTTGTCAAAAATAGCCACAGCACCCCCAACATGTGCCGGCTGACAGGTCTGAAGACCAAAAAGTAATTTATCAACACCCATACAAGACCGGAGCAATAAGAGCTCACATTGAGGATCCCTAAGACAAGGGAGACAGCGCATTAGCTCCACGGCAGAAGACACCCTTTTCGTAGCCAGGCCACTAATGAACCTAGCATCCTAGCTAACAGCACCCCCAGAAGTTTCACCCCATGCCTCGGCCTCCCAATCCCAGAGGAGAATAGCCTAGGAAGCTCCTTCACCCCATTGCACGACGGCCAGAAAACCTCTATTTTGGAGATATTTAAAACAAGACCAAGCGCAGGCCCCTCAAGGCGGATAATATCAAGAGCTTTACCGACCTCCTTAGCGTCCCCAATAATCGTACCATCATCCAGGTACCAGGCATGGAAGGGTAGCCGGCACTGATCTCTGATCCGAAGGACAAGCGGATGCAAAACTAAGGCAAAAAGGAGGGGCCCATAGGATCCCCCTGCTAAACCCCGGTGGTAGACCATAATATAATCATCACCAACATACAGCCTGGAGGGCTGCCCATAAAGGAAATCCACCCATAAGGAGATGGAGGGACACCGGGTCAGAACCTCAACCAAGAGGGCAGTCCTATCCACCAAGTTGAAGGCATTAGAGAAATCCACGGTAAGCAAAGCCAACGACCCATCAGAGTGAAACTCATGTAAAAACCGATTGGCACCATGGAGCACAGCCTCATCTCCTCAAGGGATACCCACCCCGAATTGAAAATCAGAGAGATAGGACGCCATCTCCTTCCCAACCCCCCCTAAGGCCACTTTAGAAACCAACCTCCTCCAAATAGCCCCAACAGCAATAGACCGGATCCTATTGTCCGGTTTGAGCAAGGGAGTGAGAGGGGCGGACGCAACAAACCTCGCAAGGACCCTAGGGTACCTCCCTCCCAAGTAAAGATTAACCACCCTAATAATGGCCGCAAGCAGCCTATCCGCGATCGCGGGACCCTCACCACATAACGCGTCCATAATGTGTTGGGCCCTAAGCCTGTCCCGCCCACAAGAAGTCCCTTTGGGGAAGGACCTGATGCAGCCAAGAACACAATCAAACTCGGCCACAAGGGGTGGCTCGGAGAGCAAGGATGTAGGTAAAGCCGGAGGGGGCATGATAGGATGCTTGGCCGCCAACGCATCCAACGTATCTTTACCTATGGGGGCAACACCTGAAGAGCATAAAACTTTCACCATAGTAGTGAAATGCTCGTCTGCAACCTTCCGCAAGCATTGCTTAACATTAGATCTCTCCATAGATTTGCCAGACCCATGAACAGGCGCACCCGTCCCAGAGGCACCCCTAGGTGGTTGGGCAAAAAGCGATAAGATGAGCTCATGGAAACCATCGCTATCTCCCTAAGCAGCTAGCGATCGCTGGATACACTGACATTGCAGGGCCTTCTGATTTCCCGATCTATTCTCTTGACGATTAGAAGGCTGGAAAACCTTCAGCGTGCATCGCGGAAGCAACAAAAGCCTCACCCACGCCTCAATGGAATCAGGCGCAGCGACCACCTTGCTCAGAGCACCCGCTAAGGCCTGGGAAAAGGCCATACGGCAACTATACGAGAATATTTGCCATTAAAGGACTATTTGCTCGTTCAAGTTTGAGTTTGGGGTAGGGTTAGAGGCTTGTAAACCGTTTTAACGAGGTAACTACTAAATTGCTTACGTTTATGAGTCATTTGAGCCCGTGCCATAATTTTAGGGCCTTTAATAAACTAAACTTGCTAACTTGGCCGATATGTATCCGTATGATTTTAATTTTAATGAAAGAAAAACAAGCTTTATTATGAACTCGACCACTACATTGCTAATGTGAAAGAAGATACACATGTTCCTAACTTGAATGGGGTAAGTGATTTTGCTCGAAAGATGGTGGAAACAAGAAAAAATATTGATTATCCGTTGGTATACCGTCTAATAAAGTTATCACTAGTTTTACCGGTTGTGACGCCAAGTGTTGAAAGAAGTTTTTGTCAATGAAGCATGTGAAGACGGAATTGTGTAATAGGATGAGTGATGGATACATGAACGACTGTTGTCTTTGTTACAATGAAAGGGGGTTCTTTCTACAAGTTTCGATCGAAGATGTAATGCAACGTTTTCAAACGATGAAAACTCGTAGGCAACTACTATAGGTACGTGTTTTCCTAATTTTCAATGACACTGTTTTATTAATTATTGTAGCGTATATTCGTATTGTTATTGTTATCAACCTTAACCGATCCGAACTAACCAAACTGAAAATTTTGATATTTATCCCGACCACCAAAAAATTAGTGAATCTAGTGAAAAAAATTCACGGAGCCCATATAGACACTCACACACTCTCATCCTCTCCAACATGGAGGCTACACATTATCTAGTCTTACATGACCCAAAACCATGGGAGTGATAAACTAGTTTAATATATTAACAATTAGATGTTGAAGTTGCAAGTTTTGGAACATATTTTACAAGTTAGTATAGCATGGGATTACTTTTTTTGTACAAGTGAAGCTGCCTATTGTACAACTAGAAGGCTTTATGCTTGAAGATATCTTGACATCTTGGCTAAATTTACACATCTCTCTCTCTCTCTCTTCATTCTATATAATTCTCATATTCTCCCTGTAACACACACACACACACACACACACACACTCAACTCTCTCTCTCTCGAGAAAGTATCACCGCGTTCTTTCTCTACAAAGAAAGGTGCTATTGATGAACGCCGGTTACAACTGGTCGTTTGTTTATGTCATTAATTGTTGTCGTGTTGATGATGGCCTCCGGAATCGTTCATCGTCGTCGCTATTATTGGCTTGGTGATGTCGGTCTGTCTTCGACGATGTGATGTCATGCGTCAATGTTGATGAAATGGTCTTTTGACTAGATGCTCTGTTTCTGACACGGATTCGTTATTGTTTTACTTCCGACACTGAGAAGTTGTTGGTTTGTTCCCGACGACGGCATAGCCGATTCTTTTACATGCTGTGACGGTTTGTAAGACCTGATCCTAGCCACTTTATTTTTTTTTTGTTGGTGGCTGGTTCTAGGTTTGGATCGTTCGGTTGCCTGCGTTTTGTGGTTTTCTCTGATCGGAGTTGAGGACCAATCGGAGTTGAGAACCTATTTGTGGTTGACGTCAGATTTCATTGCATATTAGTATGTTTGGCTCCCCCTCTCTCATGGTATTTTATTCGGCCTCTCTTTATCTCATGTTTTTGTGATCATAGTTAAAGACCTATTTATACATGCTTCATTTTCCTGCGTGTTGTGGTTGCCATCGTCATTGTTGTGTACCTATGCGGTGGCCGCCATTGTAGCCTAGGCAATTTCATCGTTGGCGTGTTATTGTGGTTCTTGTTGGATATGTGGTTGTACTTAATGTGATTGTTGTCGTGCTGCCGTTTTTATGTGGATGATGACCACTGGGTGTGAATTTCTTCAAGGTCAATCTGATTATTTCCTTCCCCTCGTTGGAGGAACTCATCCTCTAAGAATGTTCCTTTACGTTTGATGAAAACTCTGTTCTCAGTAGGGTTGTAGAAATAATAATCAACTTTCCGGGCATATCCGACTAAAACAACTTTATCGCCGCGAGGATCTAATTTGTTCGAAGATTCACTTGGACATACGCATAGCATCCCCATACCTTTAGGTAGGATAATTTCGGTCGTTTCCTATGCCATATTTCATATGGTGTCTTATCTACCTTCTTTGTAGGAGTGAGATTCACTAATCAGGCAACTATTTCAAGAGCAAAACTCCAAAAGGAGTGTGGTAGGTTGGTGCGACACATCATTGATCGAACCATGTCTAACAACGTTTGATTTCTTCTCTCAGACACACCATTCAACCGTGGGGTTCCTAGTGTAGTGAGATGGGATACAATTCCACAAGACTTGAGGTGTGCATCAAATTCCTTACTTAGATATTCGCCACCTCAATCTGATCGAAGTACTTTAATCGTCTTACCAAGCTGGTTCTGTACTTTGTTCTGGTATTCTTTAAACTTTTCAAAAGTTTCATGTTTATGCCGCATGAGATAGACATTTCCATATCTACTGTAATCATCAGTAAATGTAACGAAGTACCTATCTCGAATTCTTGACATCGGCCTGAAAAGACCACACACATCAATGTGTGTAAGCCCTAACAGGTCCTTCGCTCTTTCACCGACATTCGAGAAAGGCGACTTCGTCAACTTGCCACTTAAACAAGACTCACAGGTATCAAAAGACTCTGGACCAGTGGGTTCTAATATCCCAGAAGTCTGGATTTTTTTGTGCGATTCTTGTTTATGTGTCCAAGGAGAAAATGCCATCTAAACGTGTCATTTACACTTGTCCTAGCACGTTTACTAGAGATGTTGGGTATCATGTTAATATTGGTAAGAATCTCATAGACTCCATTGTGTGGTCTTGCCTCAATATAAAACACGTCATTCAAATATGCGGAAATGGAATCACCCTTATCACTGAAAACACACTTAAAACCTTGTCTTTTCAAAGCAAATAGAGAAACGATGTTTCTAGTCATACCAGGGACTGAGCAGCAATTTGTTCAAAACAATGGTTAAACCATTTAGGAAAATAGTAAATTCGTCAACAGTTTTAACAGCGACTTTCTGCTTGTTTTCAACATGCAGCTCTAGGTCGCCCTGCTTCGGATATCTAATTCTTCTTAGTCCATGCAAATCGTTGTGAGTGTCACATCCTGTGTCAAAGCACATAAGATTTTCTTTGGAAAGAAAAATCAATAACATGTATACTTGAGGACTTTCCTCCGAGTGAAACTTCTTAGGTCTCACTCCAGCCTAGTATTTAGGACAGGTCTTCTCCTAGTGCCTCGTTTCATCACAGTGAAAACACTTGGCATTTTTCTGAGAACTTCTTTTGTGAGATTCTTGTTTCTTTCCTTTGCTCTTTTCCTTTCTTTTGCTCTTTTCCTTTCTTTTACCCTTGGCTCTCTTAGTCTTCTTACCAATTCTACCATTTCGAATGATCACTAATGGATCCTTCTCCACACCATTTATATTATAGTTCAAGATGAATTTATCATATGACTTGGGCAGTGAGTTTAAGGACAATGCCCGTGGCTAAGTTATCACTTAGTGGATATACCAAACGCGCTAGATGATCGACATAGCTATTCATTTCAGTACGTGAGCACTGACTGAAGAACCTTCTTGCATACGACATGTTCAGGGATATCATCACCTCAAAACATTCGTGTCGAGCATGCTGCTAAAACATGTCGTTCAGCTGCTTGCTTATGTCAGCACTGTTATGATCTGCAGGTTCTCCAGGGATTGGGTTCTCAAGAACATAAAACTCTTTTCAGTCGTGAGAACAATTTTAAGGTTGCGATACAAATCCATGAAATTGGTGTTGTTGAGCATTTCCTTCTCAAGGATTGACTTAAGGGAAAATAGGGAGGAGGTAGGGACGGGATCAGAACTACTTGATGACATCTATAAGAAAAAACAAGATTTAGAAATTTTCTCGCAAAAATGCCTAATTAATTTTGACCTAATAAAACAAAATTATAATTAGGATGAGATCCTGTTTCACTTCAACTCGTTGAATGGTTTAGTTCTTTCTAACGGCTAGGCAACGCAGGTAGGCAACGGTTACCAATTGTGTCGACTACACAACTCTCATTTGGGGAACACGTTGTCTAATACTTGACAAGTGGTACATTATTCACAACTACGCCCTACTTCACAAAATGTAAACTCAGGTGTAGGGTCAGCGCTAAACACCTGAGTTTCGTCTCGTAAAGTGATATTTTGTCCTTGGGCAAAAAATCTAGTCCCGGTCCATGTTACATGGAAATAGCGGTCCTACCATTAACCAAAACCGTAGGCCTGGATGCTGGTTTGTCACTACACCAGGGGTTCGGATAGATTGGTCAAAGTGTCCCAAGCTCACGGTGGAGCAGAAATACCGATTTATTTGGGCTTTCATATTTAAAATTTACCAATAAGGGTGTAACACCCATGTATAATTTGATGCCAAACATAAACATTTACTTCCTAAAAATCAGTTCCAGAAAAGTTTTTGTAATGAACATGATATTTAACCATACCAAAATAGCATCATCATGGTTTACATTTACAAAATATACTATTACTAAGTTTGACATCCAAAAGTTTTTTTTTCAACATTCACAATGTTTTTATAAACACAAAATACGGAACGAGAACTTTGGTCTTCATGTGATCGGTTCTCCATCCGCTTGACAAGCATCCATTAGACTTTCCCCTTACCTGCAATATACTCACTTTCAATAGTGAGTTTCTATTGCACAACAATGTATAAACAACATTAAACAAGGAAGAAAAACAAGCAAAATCAAATTCAGGCTCCCAAGCGTATCGCTTAGGATGACCTTGTCTCCAAGCGATACGCTTGGTTCTGTACACGTATCGCCTCCTACATCATATGCTCCAAGCGATACGCTTAGAGATGTTTTTCCTGGGATCTGGCCAATTTCGGCTAGTCCTATACTTGGCACAAATTTGGCCAATTTTGCCCTGTTTTCTACCAGCTTCTCTTGAGCTAATTGGCGACTTAGATTATGCATCTTAGAGCATTCACAGCCCACCCCTATAATATTGTGAGGTAAAACCCTAAAATTTGGGGTTTAGTTGTAAGTGGTTGTGAGTAAGGAGATACAAAAAATTACTGTTCACCCCTATATTTGATGAAAAAACTGGTGATTCCTTAAAATCTGAGGTTTGGTGTGATTGAAAGAGAGAGAAAAGGTAATGATGAGGGTATAAAAAAGTATTATTTAATTATGGTTGTGAGTGAAAGAGAAAGAAAAAGTAATGATAAAAGTATAAATTATAGGGATGGGGATGAGGGATGGGCTGTGAATGCTCTTAGACCCTTAAAACACTTGAAATTTATAGTGACATGTTCAACTTCAACCATATTTAAAATAATTTTACATCATACTCATTTGAAGGGTTTACCCAACCCATTTGACCCATTAAGGGTTTTCCTACAGTAAGTGCTCCATTTTACTCAAAATTTGTGCTACAAAACCTTCATACGATCAAACTTAAGGCACATAGATCATTGATAACATTTACATGTTGTTAGTACTGTCCTTTAGTCAAATGTATCCACTATGGCCTACATGACTATAACATCATTTTGTTTAAGGTCCATAGACCCGGTTCACATAATCATACAAGTGGCATCAAAATTTGTTATTTGATTACATGGACACCCTATTTCATGTGTTTATGTCTTATTAACCCATTTGACCCGTTAAAACAGGTTCATGCCTTTGGTTCCTCCCAATTCATTAATTGACCATAACTTTTAGCATTGAGGATCTATGGTTCTATAAACCATTTATGATCCTCCATTAACCGTTACATAGAGATGGATCCATAGCTCCATTTCTGCCCATTGCAACTTGTTCACTATTCTGTGATTCCTTCGAATCTTGCTCGTGGTTAGTTTTAGTAATTGGAGAACCTTTAGGCATTAAGGTTTCATGATTCCTAACCATTCATCACCTCTTTAGAATAGCTCATGGCTTGTTCCACTGTTACGAAACTACACTATTTACATTTCCATAATTCAATACTTGTAACTTAAACAATGTTACCTCGAGAGTCGGAGCCTCCACTTCCACTTGCTTGGTTATTCCCTGGGTCAACTTGATCACCTAATGGTTCACTAATCAAGTTGGGACCTTTTTATAATAGCAAATTATCAAAAGTTCATTATCATGACTTCAATGCTATTTATATCATGTTTACACCCATATTTGATTACACCCATATTTGCTTACCATGCATATACATTACAATCAAATTTACATAGGATCCGTTACTAACACCGAATTATCAATTATATGTATTCAAGCTCAACATTTAACAACTTAGTCGTTTACATGCATTTTGGTTCTCTATGGCGTTTTATTAAACACCTTGTGTGCATACATATATGCACATATGCAACCCAATCCCATCAACCTCCCAATTGACCATTTAACATAGTTTTGGTGAAAATCATCATCAACCCATCATCATTTCACCAATTTCATCATGAATTACACATAGTTCATCTATGCCCACATTGCATATAGCAAACATTTAACACAGAGGTTCATCCTACACATATTGGGTGACCAAATTACTCATTTAAGCATGACCTCAAGTTTCTCATGGCTTATACATGACTCCTTCATCAAGAAATACAAGTATCAGAAGCCAATTTCAGATGTTTACAACCTAACTTTTGAAATCTATGCATGCAAAACATTGGGGTTTTACTCACTTGATGTAGGGGTGAACTTAAAGAAGAAATATGCTTCGAAATGCACTAAGATTGCAGAAATATCACAGCTTGAGGCCTTCAATGAGTAGAATTCACTAAGATTGCAGAAATATCACAGCTTGGGTCACATGCCAGGTCGCTACCTGCGACCTCCCCTCCTCTTCTCCTACTATGTCTAATTAAGTTTTGTTAATTACAAATCTGGCCCCTAGACTTTCAACCTTATGATTTAAACTAACCATAATATTATTTTACACATTAACCCTATAGTTTCACAATTACACATAATAATAAATTTTTCACTAATATTAGGGGTTATTTAACTTTAATTTTTTTTAACTCGACGTTAACGGGAATTTTATTTATTAAAAATTTGGGATCATACAACTCCTATAAAGGGGTTTCGTCCCCGAAACGATTTACATAACGAATAAGTGAGGGTAGTAGCGTTGCATCTCGTCATCACCTTCCCACATCAAGTCGGAGCCTTTTCTTTGCTCCCATTGAACTAATACTTGGTTCACTTCTTTATTTCGAAGCTGCTTCACCTTGCGATCAAGAATCGCGATAGGCCTTTTTACATAATTGAGCGTTTTATCCACAACCAAATCGTCTAAAGGCATGTAGGCACTTTCATCCACCAAGCACTTCCGTAGATGTGACACATGAAACGTATTGTGGATTCCACTCAATTCTTATGGTAATTCCAATTGGTAAGCCATATTACCCACTCGGACTAAAATTTTTGAACGGTCTATATACCTAGGACTTAACTTAGTACAAAAAATGCATTCTTGACGCGCAATGCGTGTCAATAAAGGGGTCAGATGACGCGCAATTACGTGTCAAGGAAGGCCATGTCAAGAAGCTTCTTGACGCGCA
Source organism: Deinandra increscens subsp. villosa (assembly GCA_039602395.1). NCBI lineage: Eukaryota > Viridiplantae > Streptophyta > Magnoliopsida > Asterales > Asteraceae > Deinandra > Deinandra increscens. The sequence goes on along the minus strand of JBCNJP010013004.1, from coordinate 1,999 downwards.
AAATGCGTGTCATCCCATTCTTGACGCGCATTTTATGACGCGTATTTACGTGTCATAAAATGCGCTTCAAGGAAGCCCCTTTCATAAAGGGAGATGACACGCGTTTTTACGCGTCATGGATTTAAAAAAAAGTAAAAAAAAAATATTTTTAATAGAATCACTAATTTCCTCATTAAATGACTATTAACATCAATACAAAATACAATACACTTATAGCAAAATAATGCATTTCATATATTTAACAAACATTACAAAGTTAACAAGTTTGGTGGAGTTACAAAGTTAAAAAGTTTTTGCTATAATAAAAACCTCTATTTTTTATTAACAAATCGTAATGTGGCGTAGTATCCCAAAACTCATCGTGCATCTGCTGTTACCGGTTCAGAAAGCTTCCATCCCTTCGGTTTGGTTACTTTCTTAATAGTTTCTGCAACATAAAAAGGATCATCAAGTTATGAAAGTGACAAGTTATGGTTTCTGCAAAATATAAATAAAATCAAATGAACAAAACATTCATTCATGAACCATATACAACCCATAAACTCATACTAGGCAGTTAAGCTTGCCCAGGTAAGCTCAACTTGCATTATTATTTTCCAGCCCATTTACTACATATCATAATATGATTTTAATCAGATTATGACAATCACTTTCAAAAGTTACTACCCATGGATACAACTTTATAAATAGAATAAGATTTCTTCTTATCATTGGAAGAAGAACAGAACTTCTACACGTGGCTACAACTCTAATTCAATAACCTCTGTTAAATGATGTGTTATGTATATATTTTTTTAACTAATTTAAAAAATTGGACACCAAATAAATGATACACCAACACTTAGTCAAACCACCTCTCTTGAAACTGATCTTGAACACAAGTTAAAGAGGAGTGACATACCTCGAAAATAGGGGGCCCAAGCAAGGGTTTATTACCCAACATTGAATAGTTGGCCCTAAAACATACACGAATGACTGAAATGAACGATATCGTTTGTTTATCCCAGTCAATGAACTTTGCATACAAGCTTCTAACTAGATCTAATGACACCTGTCAAAGTAGTAAAAATTAACCTTTTCAGCATTAGTGCAGTCCATGTTCAATCAATCATGTTCAGGCCATTTTTGGCTGGTTTAGATTAGGTTTTGGCTGAATCATACCATTTGAAACTAATTTTGGCTAGTTCAGACCCGGTTTTTCCCTTGACCATACAGTTTTGTTTCGAGTATTCAAATTTGTTTGCAGGTCCACCCAACCTGATCTGACTTGTTTTGATGCATACTAAAAAGTTACCTTTTTGACCCGTTACTCAATCCACCTGACTACATAAAAAAGCCAAGAAACATGTTTGTAAATGCCAACAACCTTCATGGTTCATGCCACCAACTAACTTGGTAAATTTAGTCATATAGTAATCATTAAATTGATAAATAACAATTGAACTACCTGTAGTATCACAATTGCTAGATTCAAAAATCCAGTTGCCAATCCTGCAAAAGATTCATCATCAGTTAACAATATTATGAGTTCTTACTGAATTTAGAAGCAAACCAAAAATGATAATCTCGTTTCTTTTATGTTCCAAAGCTTGAACTGCTAATAGGTTTATCTTAATAAGCTAACAAATTTGGTAGAAACTCATAAATTAGGATTGTGGTGTTCCTACCGATGAGCGTGAATAAATCTACTATGCAAATTGGTTGCCAATATGGGCTGAACATAAACAGTACATGGCATGATTAGTAACAGGTGCTGCAACTATAGGCTTGTGAGCTGAGGCTGTCCATGAATACGATGAATTAAAACATGTCAGTAGTAAAAGGGAGGGAGGGCTATACAATTTAGCTTCATCTGCTTCCCTTCCATGTCACCCTTGTTTAATTCACGCATAGCTCATATGCAGCTTTTATATCATAAATTCTATGGACTTGTGACGACTTCCATAGAACATAATCATACAAGTGGCATCAAAATTTGTTATTTGATTACATGGACACC
>JBCNJP010013003.1:0-12965 GCA_039602395.1 Deinandra increscens subsp. villosa | reverse complement strand
GACGTAGTGCAATGAATCGTTTGATCTTTCATTTCTTGTTATAGATTATCTTAGATTCTTATCATCCCGTCTCCTCATCTCATCTTTATTCTTGCTCAATGTCGAGATTCTTGATGTGAAATAGGTCTTGACAAAGTTATTAGTTCTGGGCAACCCTTTAGTAAATATGTCTATCAGTTGATTTTTTGTCTCTATTGAGATCGTTTTAATGCTTTTAGAAGAGTTTTTTCATGGAGAAAGAATAGATTTATTGACCGGATTGGCCAGTATTGATATATTAGTTGGGTTATCACAAAATAGATCTATAAGAGCATTCACAGTTCATTTGGTATAATTTATATGAGTTTAGTTCTTAAAATTTAAGGTTTAGTTGTAAGTGGTTGTGAGTGGAGGAGAGAGAAGAAATATTGAAAATCTGTATATTTAACAAAAAAAAGGTGTGAATTCTGTAAAATTTGAGGTTTGGTTGTGAGTGGAAGAGAGATAGTAAATAGTATAAAAATGTATTATTTAATTGTGGTTGTGAGTGAAAGAGAGAAAAATTAATAATAAATGTATAAATTATAAGGATATGGATAAAAAATGAGCTGTGAATGCTCTAAGCAGATTCATTTGGACATTTAACTCTTTGATTTTTTTTATTTTTTTTTAACAGCAAGATTTTTGTCCACACCGAAAAAAGAACCCGGCCTAGCAAGGCGCTAGCCCGGAGAACCCGACACCTTACATCAAACACATATTGGACCAATCAATCATCTTTCTACCTTTATTTTCACACCATAATTTAGACCAACACCTAATATTACAAATCACCCTATTAATGGACGGATCTTTATCTTGAATACACACTTCGTTTCTTTCCCGCCTTATACTCCAAATTGTAATATAAATCACCCCTTGCAGCAGCTCATTTTTAGCCTTCTGCACCTCACCACCTGGCTGCACCTTAAGGAGATCGCTGATTGCTCTTGCCGAAATCACCGGAGCACCGGTCCATATTGAAAAATATTTATTAACCATAGTGTTTCACATGGCGCGGAGCACATTGCTCGGTATTTAGCTTCACTAGAAATCTAGAGACATTCCCATGTTTTTTGCGTTTTCATTAGACTAAAGAATTACCCAAGCATATGCAACATAATTTTGTTCAATGGGAGTATTAACAGTTTTACATTAAGTGAGACCATATTAAGAAAGTAATTATAAATAGGAAATTGGCCCCTATTAATTCCAGTTATTGCACATTGGCCGAGAAAAATCTCAGTTTTGAGTTTTCTTCACAATACTCCCAATTATTAAACCATTGGCCTCTATTGTATTGAACCGTCGTTAACTATAAACTAACCCAGTTAGTATGAAGGATTATTTTTGTAATTTCTTAAAATCGAGGGACTATTTTTGTTTTGAAGATAGAGGTGACAATTTCAAGTCATATATATATGAGGACTGGTATGGGCCGTCTTTGATCTCAAGCGAGTTAAAAAAAATTAGATGAAAGGACAATGAGTCAAATAGATTGGACGGCGGTGTTCATAAACTAACCGTCTTTGTGTTGGATAATCGATGTCCAGACCCGACACTTATCATAACCGACTCGGTTTCGACCCGTAAGGGTTACACCGGAGTCAACGAACTAATATTAATTAAGTGTTAATTAATTATTTCAAACGTTTAAATACATAATAGTTATTTATTTAACATAACGAAACAATAATTCGTAAAACGTTTACGAGAATTGTCGGCGAATGATAATCTAGTCGTTAAAGGGTAACGGGCTAGTAGGATCATTGGGTTTAGGGGCTTTAATCGCGAGATGGGCTTTGCTTGCCAAAGAAGCCATCGAATAGCATAAAAGGAAGGGAGGAGATTAGGAGAACCCTAATCACGATCTCCTCCCTCTCTCCTCCCTCCCTTAGCCGTCGCACCCCTCTCCCCTCTCTCTCTGATTTTCGGCGCACCAAGAACCACCACCGCCTTTGTCGTTCTTCGATTGCAACGATGGTGAAACTCGATCCACGATTGATTGCTGCTGCGATGAAACTCGAGACTACAGCCGGCGCCGCTCGAGCCGCCACCGCAGATGAGAGGGCCGCCGCCACCGCCGCCACTGTTGCGGCCCGTGCCGCCGTCACCACCGAGATTTTTGGCGAGGATCACCGCGAGGTGGTTCTCGCTTTACCCGCGCCACCGAGACCGTTCTTTGAACCGTCTCGTGCCGCCACCGTCGAACCGGGTGAAAACCCTATGTGGCCGGCGCCATTGTATGCCGTCGCCGTCACGCCACTACGTTCGTCGCTTCCACGCATGTCGGACGAAATCGATATTGCATCGGTTTCGTCGCCATACACGACGGAACCCTTCGACTAAAATGTTATGATACATAACATGGTTTCGTTACCGCCACCACCGCCCGTTCATGAGATGAACGCGCCTGTGGTGCCCGAGATGCCATCTTCAAAGTCGGTTGAAGGAGACTTGACTCGCAGATTCGAGTCGGGCGTTACCGTTTGCCCTAGCGGCAGTTCGTCGAACCCCGGTGTCTTGAACGGTTGTTTGGACTCCGCCAAGGTATATCTAAATTGTTTAGATATTTAAATTAATTGTTTAATTTATTTTTCAGTATTTACGCGTACACGGTGATCAGATCCTGTCTACGGTTTTTACTATATTCGCGTTGTAAAACTTGTTTTTCCGCTGCGCAATTAATTTGATTAATTGACCCGTTAATTTATTCGGTAAAAATTAAAACGGGCAACCCGGATACCCACTGTATATCCCAACAGTGGTATCAGAGCCACGATCACCGCGCGTAAATCTGTACCGGTCCTTTCGTAACCGGTGGTTCGCAATTTCGATTCGTTTCCAAATTGCGAACGGAATTAAATTGTTTAATTCGTTTTATGATATTGTGTGTTACGGCCGACCCTTTTAATTTATTAAATGTTTTGGCGTGTTGTATTTATCTGATTGGCTCAATTGTTGACCCAATTGTATCTTTATTTGGTTTTGGTGGACCCGCCGTTTTTCGGGTTTTAAAATTGTAATAGAGCTAGGTTTACTAAGTTATTAGTAAATTTTATTTTGTAAAAACCAAGACCGAATATCGGACATTCGCCAAAAAGGAGTCTGAAGGCTAGTGGGAGCTGAACCGGATCCACGATCGCACTGAGTTGCCTTCTGATGTGTTGTAAACACATCCGAATTTCCCGTGTAATTTGTGTAATAATTGAGTCGGTTTTGAGTCATTTTTATTTAGTATTTTATTTATTTTAGTTATTTGAGTCTTATTGTGGTATTGGGTCATTTTTATATATTTTGGTGTGAGTTTGAGTGTTTTATATTTTTAGTTATGTTTTGTTAGGTTAATTGTGATTTAATTGTGCTCAAAGTGGTTAAATATATTTGGTTGTAGGTTGACATACGAGTCCGAGGGGATGGTATGACATTACATCAAAGAATGAGGGCTAAATGAATAAATTATGAAAGTTTGAGGAGCTGCATGTTAATTAATTGAAAAATAAGGGTTAAGAATGAAAAATATGAAAAAGTCTATGCAAATCTATTTCAATAAATTTGCTGGTCACGGAAGAATAAAAAGAAAGTCGGTGAAACCGGCTGAGTTGTTGGCACAAAATTGTTTTTTCGAGAGGGGTTTTTTAATTCAATTCAAACGAGGATATATATTTTTCTTTAGGAGACTTCGGATAAGGGGAACCCTACGCAACAAATAAAGGAGGGAGGAACAAGTCGAACGGCATTTTTTTATTTTTCTGGGAAGGAACCTACGGCAGAAGGTTCTCCACGATCGACTAAATTCCAGCCGCAAGAGCCGACTCCGAGAGAACCGGGGGACGATTTTGAAGCGTAGGAGTCCAAGAAAAATAGAGGAGATCATCCGGTTCAATCATTCGACATCGCTAATCAATCCGGGTTTCATCTTTTCTTGTTTTATCTTGTTATTGAATTATTCAAACTATGTTCTTGATCAAGACTTCAACTTTTATCTACGATTCTGGTTTAGACATGTGTGTTGGCTAATTTAATTAGTACCGCCTAGACTATATGATGAATTTTTAGTGTTAATTACTTTACTCAGTTTATGACAATTTTCTTGATGGTTTGACACTCTATTAAATCCCTCTAATTGATTGCAATTGGTATATATGCATATTATTATTAGGGTTTTATTTATTAGTTAATGCTTAGATTGCCTTCGAATGTCTTTCGGGTCGGGTAATTTATCTAAAGTCGCTAGCTTTAGGGTTAGTAACCGAAGAGTGGTTTAGGAGACGTCCCGAACCATAGTTATTATCTAATATTTACTATCTTGATTTTAGTATTCTGCCTATCTAGAGACTCAAAAGGTAAAGGATTGTCGGGTAGTCAGATTGGTTAATGAACTAGGATAACATTGTCTCAAAAGGAAATGCCCTAGGAATTCAGCTAGTCTGTTATTCGTGTCAGTTGCAGTTATTAGAGGTAGCTCCGGCCGTCTTAAGGTGCCTTAGATTGCTTCGAGGGTGGTTAGGATAGTTGAAGTGGGAAGTACTCAAAAGGTGAACCACTTGTCCGAGCGTTAGAGTTGTCAATTAGGAAGGACTAAAAAGATGAACTAATCAAACCGGTAAGCGTATTCCAATCTTTAGGTATTCTATCAGTAACATCCGGAGAGTGATTCGGGGGCTCGTAGAGTTTCTCTAGGTTGTGTGTTAAGATCCCGGTTCCATCATGATTGTCATAACCGAGTGAGGTCATTAATATTAATTAGGATTCTAGGTCTAGGTGGTACCTTTCTCATATTTGAATTCGTCCTAAGTTCCTTCGTGTCGGTTGTTATTTAGTTAATTTAGTTAATTTAGTTAAGTTAGTTAATTTAATCCAAAAACCCAAATTTACTCAGTATTTCCATTTCATAGGTCCTAGGTTAAGTCTTGTTCATAGTGTCCTTATGGTTCGATATCCGGTCTTCTGTAGATATACTGCCACTGATAGGTACACTTGCCTTAGGTTCGGTCTAGTTTTAGGAGTTTCGGTAAAATTAGGTGTGTCTAGGTCTAGGATATTTTTATTATTTTTAGGTGTAGTTCCGAACACATCACCTTCATTGTGGTTGTTCACTTTTATTGTCATGTCCCTAATGGTCTTGCTAAATGGCTCTAGCAAGACCATGCATTATTCCGTATAACATACAATTGACCATTCGCGACACTTAGATATTTTAAATAGGTGATTTAAAATATTTGTCCCGAGTGATGATAGGGTCTATCGTTTGTGTCTAACGCACTAAAATATTAAAATTGGTTATAATATCCTATCCGGTAAATAAAAATTGATAGTTCATGCCGTCCAAAATCAAGTCTAACTTGGAACGTATTGACCGGAGCATCAGTGTTGGAGTATTTCAACACCGCACTTGGTGCCGAGGGTACCTTCCAGGGTGGGGGCATTGGAGTATTTCAACACCGTGCCAGCCACATTGACCATTTGGGATTACTATCGCTTTCTTTATGTATGTTTGTAGTGTTGGAGTATTTCAACACCGCACTATAAATGTATATAGACAAAGTGGGCATGGATGAGGCTATACGTATCGCAAAATATAATTTATTATATTATGCGGCCTCATAAACGAGAGTCGCGACTGCGACTTCGCGATTGACAACCGTTGTCAGTTTAGTTACACGAGTTTGCTCCTGAGGCTCATTTGGCGGTCTCAAGTAAAATCATCTAATCGAATTCTCAATTTTCTTATTAAATAAATCTTACCAATTTATATAAGAAAATGGTTTACACTGATAATACTAATTTAAAATTACTTTGCATTATTTCAGAAGGCTAATGAAAACACTGTTCCTGTAAGTTCAATGGTATCTCTCGATCCATTCACTAAGACGAACTTCTTGTCGTGGCAAACCCTCCTGAGGAACACCTTGAAGCTTTTTGGAAAGTTGTATGTTCTTGACCGACCCATCCCGAGCACGCCGTCTTACTTGCTAAACGACCGCTCGCGGATGGAAATCCAGAAGCACAGTGATGACTCTAAGGAAGTCACTGAGCTTATGTTATCTAGCATGACACCGGATTTTCGGTATAACTTTACCGACATGGGAGCGTATGAGATCATGAGAAAACTCAAAGATATGTTTGAGTTGAGCCAGAGGGGTGAACAATGTAGGGCACTTCAACATTTTGTGAACTGCCAAATGTCGCCTAATTCCTCTGCCTATGATCATGTCATGATGATGAAGGGGTATCGCGACAGACTGATCGACCTCGGCTACTCCATTCCTGAGGGGATGGCTCTTGATGTAGTCCTCGGATCTTTACCCGAGCATTATCGCTTGCATGTGGTAAATTGCTCGGCTCAGACTTTAGATGAGGTTGTGACATTATTTCCAAATGTCAAGATCAGGACCACACCGGCCGTGCTCAAAGTTGCTGATACAGGTATAACCAAGACCAAGAACAAGGTCAAAGAGACCAAGGGCAAGAAATCATTGGCGCCTCCTCCTCAGGAGTGTCAATGCTTTGAATGTAATCAGATGGGCCACTGGAAACGTAACTGCCCCGTCTACCTTGCTAAGATCAAGATGACTAGAAACCCCAGTAAGGGTTGCTCATCAGGTATGTCAATAAATGTTATTGAACTTTTCACTTTTTCCTCCAATGGATGGGTATTTGATACCGGATGTGGTTTTCACATTGTAAATGTTTTGCAGGAACCTGAGAAGTGGAAGAAGATAGAACAAGGCGGTATGGAGCTCATCGTTGGTGATGGCAAAAGAGTCCCGGTCTTGGCTACCGGCATATATTCTCTTACATGTCCTACCGGTCTTGTAGTTACTCTAGATAACTGTTTATATGCTCCTGGACTGTCCAGAAACATTATTTCTGTCTCTTCCCTGTTTGAACAAGGTTTTAAGTACAAGTTTAATGGAAATTCCATTTTTACCTACTTTAACGATATCTTTTATTTCGAGGCTAAACCTCGACATGGTATATATGAGATAATTGTTCAAACGCAAGATCAACTCTATCATGTTTCTAAATGAAACAAGGTTGATAACGATTCTTCGTTGTGGCATCATCGACTAGGTCACATAAGCAAAGCTCGCATTAAGAAGCTTCAATCTGCAGGGATTCTTGAATCCACTGATGCAGATACCTTCGGTGAATGCGAATCATGCTTATCTGGAAAACTGACCAAGTCACCCTTCACACATGTTGGTGAACGGGCTAATGATCTGTTAGGACTTATACACACTGATGTGTGTGGACCCTTTCGGACCGAAACGAGAAATCGCGAACGCTACTTCGTATCTTTCATAGATGACTATAGCAGATATGCTTATATCTATCTAATGAAACATAAGCACGAAACTTTTGACAAGTTCAAAGAGTTTCAACACGAAGTAGAAAATCAACTAAATCGAACTATTAAGATACTTCGATCAGATAGAGGTGGTGAGTATCTTAGCAACGAGTTCCTCGATCATCTCAAGGCTTGTGGAATTATTTCACAACCCACTCCTCCCGGTACGCCACAGTTGAATGGCGTTAGTGAAAGGAGGAATCGAACCTTGTTAAACATGGTTCGATCGATGATGTGTAGGACTACCTTGTCCCACTCCTTTTGGGGTTATGCTCTCTTGACCGCCGCTCGCCTGATAAATCTGGCACCGACCAAGAAAGTGGATAAGACCCCATATGAGATATGGCATAATTCTTCTCCCAATCTTTCTTACCTCAGGGTATGGGGATGCGAAGCGTATGTCACTAGCGAATCTGATAACAAGCTTGATCCTCGAGGTGAAAAGGTGATTTTCATCGGATACTATAGTAATACTGGCTATTACTTTTACCATCCTGATGGAAACAATGTTTCTATCAAAAGGAAGGGTAAGTTCCGTTGAGAAAGAGTTTCTCAACAGAGGAACCAATAGTGATCCAGTGGATCTCGAAGAAGTTCGAGAAACACAAAACCCTGAGACGGTCGCTGGGTCTGACCGACAAGTGGTTGTCGCCCCATCAGACCAAAACACAAGCGTTCGCAGGAGCGAAAGGACACATAGGGCACCTGATAGATACCTCTGGCATCTAGAAGGTCCCGATGTCCTATTAGTAGCTGACTCATATGACGAACCTACTAATTACAAAGCTGCTGTGTCAGATCCTGAATCTGACAAATGGCTTGAAGCCATGAACGCCGAGATGCAATCCATGCATGATAATCAAGTATGGGACTTGATTGAGCTACCCCCGGTTCTCGGGCAGTAGGGAGCAAGTGGATCTTTAAAAGAAAAACTGACATGCATGGAAATGTCCAAACCTATAAGGCACGGCTTGTTGCGAAAGGTTTTACTCAAACCCAAGGGATTGACTATGACGAAACCTTTTCGCCCGTGGCCATGATCAAGTCGATCAGGATATTGCTTGCCATAGCCGCATACCATGACTATGAGATATGGCAAATGGATGTCAAAACCGCTTTCCTTAACGGTCAGCTTGCTGAAGATGTTTACATGGTTCAGCCAGATGGTTTTGTCGATCCAAAATATCCGAATAGGGTTTGCAAGTTGAATAAGTCCATCTATGGACTTAAACAAGCATCTCGAAGGTGGAATCTTCGTTTTGACCAGAAAGTCAAAGAGTTTGGCTTTGCTCAAAATGAAGATGAACCGTGTGTTTACAGAAAGGCAAGTGGGAGCACTATATCATTCCTCATATTGTATGTGGATGATATACTGATCATAGGAAACAACATACCCATGCTTAACGAGGTTAAGAAATGGCTTTCATCTTGTTTCGCTATGAAGGATCTTGGAGAAGCCGCTTATATCCTGGGAATTAAGATTCACAGAGATCGATCGAAGCGACTTCTAGGTCTCAGTCAAAGTACATACATTGACAAGATTATAGCACGGTTCAACATGAGCAACTCCAAGAAAGGAGTTGTCCCTATGACAAAGGGTGCTATCTTGAACAAATCTCAATCTCCTCAAACGGAGAAGGAGATCAACCAAATGGCTTCGATCCCATTTACTTCTGCTATAGGCTCAATTATGTATGCCATGCTCTGCACTCGACCGGATGTCTCGTTTGCATTGAGCCTGACAAGTCGATACCAACAGAGTCCCGGTCTAGCTCACTGGACTGCTGTAAAGAACATCCTGAAATACCTGAGAAACACAAGTGAGATGTTTTTGGTATATGGAGGAACTGATGAGCTCGCTGTAAAGTGTTACACCGACGCTAGTTTTCAGACTGACCGAGATGACTCTCGCTCGCAGTCCGGATACGTATTCACCCTCAATGGAGGTGCTGTTTCGTGGTGTAGCACCAAACAGTCAGTAATAGCTGATTCTACTACTGAATCTGAATACATAGCCGCCTCAGAAGCTGCCAAGGAAGCAGTATGGATGAAGAAGTTCATCACAGATCTCGATGTGGTTCCAAGCATTAAGCAACCAATCGAGATGATGTGCGATAACACATGCGCTATTGCTCAAGCCAAAGAGCCAAGGTCTCATAAGAAGGCCAAGCACATTCTGAGGAAATTTCACTACATAAGAGAAGTAGTTGAAAGAAATGAAATAAAGATATGCAAAGTAGACACAGATCAAAACTTAGCTGATCCCTTTACAAAGCCCATGACTCACGAGAGTCATGATCGTCACAGAGAAGCGATAGGGCTTAGATTAGCTAAAGACATGTTTTGATTTAGTATTTGGGTGTACGAACATATAACAGTTATCTATACTATTCATATTCCATCGGTAAATGCAATATGGAATTTCATAACTGTGTTCGATGTTAATACGTTTAATCATCCTTGAACAATTATTGATATTGTTCAAAATGTCCGTAGTCGATTAGAGACGTGGGAACGACTCTAAATTAAGACTATTCTGATTTTGAACCTTAAAAGGGTTTAACGTTCAAAGTCACAGACCTCATTAGAGAATGACGTTGGACGTAACTCGCATCAAGCAATTCAATCATGGAAGCTTTGATTGCTTGATTAATGGTATGCTCTAATGTTTCCTTAGACCTGAGACGCATACTAGAACTCTCGTTTACGGAGGACTGTTCTTTGATTGTAGTTTCTCGATGTCGCGTAACTGCCATCAATAGGGCTACTTTTGGGAATGGATCTAAAGTTCAGTGGGAGTTGTATGCCTCAAGATGGGATTTCGTACTATTGCTTCGGCAATAGATAGACATAAAGGCGCCCTCGTTGATTCCAAGTGTGAAGTGTGAGGCCTCACCCAAACTTACTGTGTGTTTGATTGGTACACTTCGAATCGGGTAACGAGATGATAATCGATGAATCAATTGCATGAGAGTCCATGTCTCATTATTCATCTATGTCTAGAACGGAAAGGAACATATGACAAAGATTACCATAAGTCCTCTATCTGCTTGCCTTATAATCAGATATACTTTGGCTGTCGACTTAAAGTGTCGAAACTGGTTGGTGTAGCCATGCATAGCTAGAGTGCCTCTGACTACAACGCTAATGTGTCGCGATCAGTCCAAGTGGGAGATTGTTGGATAATCGATGTCCTGACCCGACACTTATCGTAACCGACCCGGTTTCGACCCGTAAGGGTTACACCGGAGTCAACGAACTAATAATTAATTAAGTGTTAATTAATTATTTCAAATGGTTTAAATAAATAATAGTTATTTATTTAACATAACGAAACAATAATTCGTAAAACGTTTACGAGAATTGTCGGGCGAATGATAATCTAGTCTTTAACGGTTAACGGGCTAGTAGGATCATTGGGTTTAGGGGCTTTAATCGCGAGATGGGCTTTGCTTGCCAAAGAAGCCATCGAATAGCATAAAAGGAAGGGAGGAGATTAGGAGAACCCTAATCGCGATCTCCTCCCTCTCTCCTCCCTCCCTTAGCCGTCGCACCCCTCTCCCCTCTCTCTCTGATTTTCGGCGCACCAAGAACCACCACCGCCTTCGTCGTTCTTCGATTGCAACGATGGTGAAACGCGATCCACGATTGATCGCTGCTGCGATGAAACTCGAGACTACAGCCGCCGCCGCCCGAGCCGCCGCCGCCGATGAGAGGGCCGCCGCCACCGCCGCCACTGCTGCGGCCCGTGCCGCCGTCGCCGCCGAGATTTTTGGCGAGGATCACCGCGAGGTGGTTCTCGCTTTACCCGCGCCACCGAGACCGTTCTTTGAACCGTCTCGTGCCGCCACCGTCGAACCGGGTGAAAACCCTAAGTGGCCGGCGCCATTGTATGCCGCCGCCGTCACGCCACTACGTTCGTCGCTTCCACGCGTGTCGGACGAAATCGATATTGCATTGGTTTCGTCGCCATGCACGACGGAACCGTTTGACTGGAATGCTATGATACATAGCATGGTTTCGTTACCGCCACCACCGCCCGTTCATGAGATGAACGCGCCTGTGGTGCCCGAGATGCCATCTTCAAAGTCGGTTGAAGGAGACTTGACTCGCAGATTCGAGTCGGGCGTTACCGTTTGCCCTAGCGCCAGTTCGTCGAACCCCGGTGTCTCGAACGGTTGTTCGGACTCCGCCAAGGTATATCTAAATTGTTTAGATATTTAAATTAATTGTTTAATTTATTTTTCAGTATTTACGCGTACACGGTGATCAGATCCTGTCTACGGTTTTTACTATATTCGCGTTGTAAAACTTGTTTTTCCGCTGCGCAATTAATCTGATTAATTGACCTGTTAATTTATTCGGTAAAAATTAAAACGGGCAACCCGAATACCCACTGTAAATCCCAACAATTTGCCCATGGATTGAAAGTTGAAACTATGTATTTGCATTAATTCATAACCATCTTCATCATTTTTAAGAGAATAATACAAACCTATGATTTAAAAAGAAAAATAAATAAAACAAGTGGTTCAAAATCCGACTACCTCGAGAAACCCGATCCCATCCATGAAAACGACCTTCGGCGAGCTTCTTGCCGGCGACCCTTTCCCCGGCCAAATCCAACGATCTCGACACCGGCGATGGATTCCGGGGGTTAGAGAGAGATGGGTCTAGTGGTGGCGACAGGTGAACAATGGTGATTGTACGATGGTGGGGTGAGGGGGAGCAGGTTGGAGGCGGAGGAAGTTTCTCCTTTCTTCTCCCTTCTTTTTTTTTCAAATTTCTTTTTATTAATATAAAATTAAAAATCACATTTGTAAAACAGTCCCTCAATTCTAAGAAATTACAAAAACAGTCTCTCATACTAATTGGGTTAGTCTATAGTTAACGACGGTTCAATATAGGCCAATGGTTGAATAATTGGGATTATTATGGGGAAAAATCAAAATTAGGATTATTATCGGCCAATGTGTGATAACTGAGATTAATATGAGCCAATTTTCGTTACAAATAATACTTTGTTAGACAGATAAATTCCACTTAGATCTAATAACTTATATTCCAAAAATATATATATATTTTTTAGCAACCCTAAATCTTTGAATCATGAACTTAGATTGTAACAAAGTTCTAATTTTTGAGATTTTAGAATCATTCTTTCTGGTTATAACAATGTCGATTGCTTATACAAGAAGAAAAATAAACGCGTAGTCCTTAGATATAATAAACATAGAATGCATTAACTCTGTTCAAATTCTAATTTAAATAAAACACTAACAAGTTTTTCATTTCATATTTTAAGATCTTGTTTTAGTCTATGAAAAGATTTGATCACGTGCTTACACACTAATAGAGAATGAGAAAGGATGGAAAGTAAATGAGTGATCCTCAATGAGAGGATACACATGGTATAAATAGAATAGTAAGTTACAGAGAGTTACAAAAGGATTACATAAATTACAATCCTAACCCTTTATATAATACTAGTTTGTTTTATATCTAATATCCCCCCTCAAGCGAGATGGTGGTGACCCAAGACGAAGCATATCTCTGAAGAGTTCGAACTGAGGTCTTGAAAGACTTTTTGTAA
>JBCNJP010013002.1:0-12968 GCA_039602395.1 Deinandra increscens subsp. villosa | reverse complement strand
GACGGTGACAAAACTTTTTCCACCAGAATTGCAACCGGAACAGTCCCCACGAAAATCTCATCACCGGTGACTGTCGACCGGGCGCGGTGGCCTCGGCTGCGCCGGCAGCGTGAGGACCACCGGCCGACGATCGCGCGATTGTGAGGCGGAGGAAGCGGCGGCGGCAGCTCGGGTCGCGGCTTCGGCTTCGGCTCGGGCGACGACTGCTTCCTTTTCGAGACGAGCACAGATGCTGGCGGTTAGGGGAGCCGGCTGGGAATCGGCGCAGAGAGAGAGAGAGAGGGTGGAGAATTAGAGTTCTTGACTTATTATCTAATCCACCTCTCTCTCCCTATTTTATTTAAAAAATCGCGGACTGGGGCTCTGACGGACAGGGCCCGGGCGCGATTTCCTTTAAGCCACCAATCTGATCAGTCTGTTAATTCGGTAACAATTGATCATTCCGTCTATTTACTTTCGAGCAATTTTGGCCGAATTAGGTTTGTCATTTTAATTAAAATAAATAATCAAGTATTTATTTAATTAACCACTTAGTTCATTTTAATACTAATTAACAATTAATTAGTTTTATAGTCCATTGACCCGGGTGTAACTCTTACGGGTCAATATCGGTCGGGTTCGTTAATTCGTCGGGTCAGGACACCCTGTTTCCAACAAGATTGGCCTTATATCCTGGTAGTAAACCAGTTCAACAAAGATAAAGGGGGTGGATAGTGAACAAGCAGATGTGGTAAATGAAGAGGTTAAAAAGTTGGTGGAAGTGGGAATTTTGCGAGAAATATAATACACAGAATGGGTGTCAAATCCGGTGTTGGTAAAGAAACCTGATGGGTCGTGGTGGATGTGCATTGATTTTAAAGATGTAAATATTGCATGCCCAAAAGATTGTTATCCTCTACCGTAAATAGATCTTAAAGTGGATTCGGTTGTGGGTTTCTGGTGCAAATGCGTTTTGGATGCATATAAAGGATATCACCAGATACAGATGGCGGTTGAAGATGAGGATAAGACTTCATTTATAACAAGAAAGGGGATGTTTTGCTATAAGAAAATGCCTTTTGGACTTAAAAATGCAGGCGCAACTTATCAACGTCTTATGGATTGGGCGTTTCAGAAGCAAGTGGGAAGAAATTAAGAGGCCTACGTGGATGATATTGTTATTAAAAGCAGAAAAGAAGAAGAAATGTTTAAAGACATTGAAGAAACATTTGCAAAGCTCAAAGAAATAAACATGTAATTGAATCCAAAAAAATGTTCTATAAGAATGGATGCGAGAAAGTTTTTAGGTATGATGGTGGATAATGAAGGAATCCGTGCTTGTCCTGACAAAGTAGATGCGATCTTGCAGATGGGATCACCTTCTACTGTTAAAGATGAACAGGTTTTGAATGGAAGGTTGGTTGCTCTACAAAGATTTATTTCTAAAGCTGCAGAAAGGTCATTGCCTTTTATGCAGGTATTAAAGGCAAGTATTGAGAAGTCATGATTATGTTAATCGGTGGAGGTTGAAGATGCGTTCAAACAGTTGAAGGAAGTTTTAATGACATTTCCAATATTTACTGCTCCAGTAGCTGGTGAAACTTTGCAGATGTATCTTGCAGTGTCAGAAAGTGCAGTTAGTTCGGTGTTAGTGGCTGAGCGGGGGCAAAAACAGATGCCTATATGTTATGTCAGTAAGGTTTTAAAAGACTATGAGGTGCGGTATTCCCCTATGGAAAAGTTAGTATTGGCACTTGTAATAACGGCGAGACGCTTGCGGCGGTAATTCCAGGCAGATATGATTGAGGTTTTAACAACTTCTTCCGTGAGCCAGGTGTTGCGGAAGCCGGAAGTGTCAGGAAGAATGGTAAAGTGGGCGGTTGAGTCAGGTCAGTATGATATTTAGTTTAAACCAAGAGTGGCAGTAAAAGGACAAGTGGTAGCTGATTTTTTGGCAGAAATGTCAGTTGGATGTGTGCTTCAAAGAGCAAATGATAGCAGTTCCGAAGTACAACAACATTTAGCAAAAGAAGATTGGAAGCTATTTATAGATGGGTCATCTAGTGAAGATGGAGCGGGAGTAGGTTTGTCTGCATTCTTGTTTATTATATAACTAGCATAGTGCGCGCGCGTTGCGACGGAAACAACTTATAGGGCGTTATTCGTCATTTGTTAGTGTGCTATGGCAGTGCCACAATTCACATCATGGTATTTCCTTCTGTTAGTGTGATGCATTCACGAGAACAATCAATCAATGCGGTATTTGTTCTCTAATAGTTTATCAATCATTTAATGACATATGGTATTATACTTTTGTTGGTTTTCTCATTCGTAACATCAATGTAGTATATATATGTCATGGCTCATAAGCCATGCAAATCTCAATTAAATAATAATGAACACACAAATAAGGTTGGGTAACTGGTCATAAATATTCCTAAAAATGTATGTGTCAACTTACTTCAGTTACCAATTTCTTTTTACCCTATAGTCTCCTCGTTCTCACTTTCTTATATATTCTCATATACTGGATCAAGTTCCACCACTGTAAAGCAATGTTCTTTAGTTAGTTGATAGTTGCCGACGCCATCAATATTATATAGATTTAAGATTTGTATGATAAACAAGAGAAATAAACAAATAGCAATCAATTAAGTAATAACGAAGTCATGATAACCAAATCCAATACAACGCAAATATAGGATTTTCAGAGCCTTAGTGTTGCCTTCGTGGTGGTCTAATGGCAGCAATAATGTATCATAACCTTTTTTTCAATTTTTAAGAAAATAAGCATAAAATACATTCATACAAAATTAGAGACAAGGTAATGTAAATAAAGCCTCCTCTTATAATCATCACTATTATTATTCTAACTCAAACATGTTGCTTCAAGCACAACGATGGGACTTTGTGGCATTGTACCACTTGTTATGCTCTTGGCACTCACGCTACTCATCTCAAGTTCAAAAAAATTGATTAGTACTAAAAATAATTAATCTTGCTTCACAAATCTGCAAATTCATTAGACCTGTAAATTCATTAATGTTGTCAAAATCTAACCAAGATTATTTTGACCCATAAAAAAGTTGACATATTTTATTTAAGAACAAGATATTGAACCTGTAAATCCAGAATGAAGGGCTCTTCAGACTCCAATTTTAAATGCCAATGATAGATAGGCTACAACTAGCAGCTGCATCATCCAAGTGTTGTCTTTCTGTTCACTTAATTGCAAAAAAAGTATGAACATAATAAATGAACATTAAATTTGGATTTGAAAGCTGTGGGAAAATATCCCACAAAATGCAAAAATAAGAAGGTTAACACAATTACTTACAGGGAATTCATAGACATCAAGAGATCTAGTTGATGGATAAATAAGAACAAAAGGGTCCAAAACTGAAATGAGCATGAACCTGGTCAAGGTCAAAGTAAAAATCAACCACAAAAAGTATTAGCATCTTCAAGTTTTCCCAAAGTGAGAAATAAAGCAAGTAACTTTTCAATGAAGTTCTGAGAGATGTTTAACCTCAGATCATTAAATCACTATTTCCTTTAAAAAATTTTTTTTCATGAAAATCAAAATTCAGTTCATGTTGATGAACAAACCTTTATGATCCAGCCAACTGCATGCTGCCTTGCAACCAAATCTAACTTCCCATTACTTATTTTCCCCAAATACCGTTTCAATCAACAAAAACAAATAGTCATTGCTCCGCACATAAAAATCAAGAACATCACACTCTGTTTCAACCCCATATCCATCCACTTCTTCGCCTCCACCACCTGCCCCAACCACGTCAGCAAAGCTGCCCGGTTTCATGATATTATGGCGAGCCATTTCCTTCCTCGATAGGATACTCCCTTGCCTTTAACCCCACCATAATCGTATGCACTCAATGTGTATATAAAATAGAAATGTGGTTCAACCATAGTTGCTTGATTATCAACAATACAGGTCTTCATGGAGCTAGACATTAGTATTTGCTGTTAACACCGATAATATCTCAAAGGATATTATTGGTGATTGTAATTGATTGTTGATTGATTGTGCATATTATTCTCCATAATTAGTTGTATAGTTTCCTTAGTTTCCTCATTGTATGTTGTATAAACTTGGGAGAGTTTTCTAATGTATTCAAGGGTTTGAATATCAAAACCTAATATGGTATCATTGCCCCCATAGAACTTACGTTCTTCATCTCCTCTTTCTCTGCGATTTCGATCGCTACTCCTTTCTTTCATTTTTCGATCCGCTACATCTCGATGTCGGACAAAGTGGCCTCTCCCTCATCCAAAGAAACCCCCGCTATTCATCCTGCCTATACCGTGCCCAATATTCTGCACCATGTTCGGGCTCTTGACGGCAAGACAATCACATACTCGACGTGGGTTCGCTTGTTCAAACTGCACGTCCAGAGTCACGATGTTGCCAATCACATCGATGGCTCCAAGCCTCCGTCTTCGGACGACCCTACTTACACCCAATGGGTGAAACTTGATGCAAAGGTGCTTCAATGGATATACGGGACACTCTCCGACGAATTTCTCGTCCGTGTCTTGGTGGACAAATCGACCGCACTTGAGGCATGGAACCGGGTCAAAGATCTGTTTCTCAACAATAAGGGCGCTCGGGCTGCGGCTTTGGAGGAAGAATTTTCCAATCTTACCTTGAAGGATATGCCTTCTTTGGAAGCATACTGTCAACGTCTCAAGGAGATTGCGGACCAACTGAGCGATGTTGACTCACCCGTCTCCAATCAGCGACGGGTCCTTCGTTTGGTTCGGGGCCTCCCGGCGGAATACGACAGTGTGGCCTCGTACATAAACCAGACAATTCCGTCTTGGGAGACGGCTTGCAACATGCTGCATCAAGAATACCTTCGCCAACATGCTCGGGACACAAACCCGGTTCCGCAGGTGGTTGCGGCTGCCACCTCCGACCCCCCACCACCGCCGCCCCCGTCTCGGGGTAACTGGCAGCCACGTCGCTATTCTTCTCAGCGCCGTGACTACTCTCAGCATCCTAACCAGCGACAAAACAATCGGACTAATGCTCCCAGGCCCTCCAACTCACAGCCCAGTCCACCTATGCCGTATTGGGCCTGTCCCCCTTTTTGGGTCCCGCCGCCTTGTCCTTACCCAGCCCAAAACGGCTGGGCCTACCCATGGCAGCCGACTCCCTCCTCTATGGGCCGCTCTTCTCAACAGCGTTCTTCATCTCAACAAGCTGGGTCCTCTCGATCTTCCGGGCAGAGCCAAACTCAACAACAGCCGCAAGTTCATTTAGCTGAAGTCGACCCGTTGGAACCCACACAACTTGGTGACGCGATGCAAGCTCTTTCTATGACTCAGGATGATGGTCAGAAATTGTGGTATATGGATACCGGTGCCTCTTCCCACATCACCAACGACGCAGGTAAATTGACTAATTTTTCTACGTATTCTCCCATAGCGTCAATATTTGTAGGTAATGGCAACGAGCTTCCAATTCTCGGATCAGGTTCCTCCACTCTCTCAAACCCATCTAAGCCTCTCAACCTCAAAAATGTCTTGTTTAACCCTTCCGTTATAAAAAATCTTGTGTCCGTTCGTCAGTTTAATATTGATAATAATACTTCAATCGAATTTGACCCATTTGGTTTTTCTGTGAAGGATTTCAAGGATGGCACTATCCTGAGTCGCCACAATAGCTCAAGTCATCTCTATCCCGTTACCAAGATTACTTCCAACCCTGTTCTTCTCGCAACCTCTCAAGGCTCCCAGTTTTGGCATAATAGGCTTGGTCACCCGGGCAAGCCCGTTATGGAATTTCTCCGGTCGAAGAATTTTATTTCATGTTCTAAGTTAGACAATACTTTTGTGTGTTCGTCTTGTCAACTATCTAAGAATAAACGGTTGCCTTTCAATGATTCTGTTTCGTGCACATTATTACCGTTTTCAATAGTTCATTGTGACTTATGGACGTCGCCTGTGTTGAGTCATGCAGGATATAAATATTATTTGGTGATTGTTGATGACTTTACACAATACACATGGGTTCACCCGTTAAAATTTAAGTCTGAAACGTTCACTAAACTCACTCACTTTCACCAGTTCGTGCAAACTCAATTTCATCTAAAAATTCAAAACGTTCAATGCGATCTCGGCGGTGAATTTGACAATAATAATTTTAAAAATTTTGCAACCGCCAACGGAATTCAACTCCGTTTCTCGTGCCCCCACACTTCTCAACAAAATGGGAAGTCGGAACGCATGATTCGACGTCTAAACGACATCATGTTCACCTCTTTAACCCATGCCTCCCTACCCGCCACTTTTTGGGTTGAGGCTCTCCACACCGCCGCGTACCTCCACAACATTCTCCCAACACCTCTTCTCCACCATCAAACTCCCATGGCCTATCTCTACCACCGCAACCCTTCCTACACCCACCTTCGGGTTTTCGGATGCGCGTGTTATCCCAACGCCTCGTCCACACACTCTCACAAACTCGAACCCCGTTCCTCTTTATGCGTGTTTCTCGGCTATCCTGCCAATTTCCGTGGCTACCGGTGCTTAGAAATTTCTACCGGAAAAACTATTTTTTCTAGGCATGTCGTCTTCGACGAAACCCGCTTTCCGTTTGCGAACCCAGATAAACCCACATCACCTTCTACCTTTCTCGATCCCTCCCCCTTAATTTATTCCCACACAAACTCTTTCCCCACGTCAGCTCCCACCACCAACCCCATGTCTTCCCATGCAAACCAACCAAACACCCCCCATGCACCCCATACCACGTCTCCCCTCCCTACACCACCTACGTCACCTGCTCCCAGCCCCAATGTCGATCCCGTTCCCGTCCAACACCCTCCCACACCCGAACCCGTTCCCGTCACCGACGAGTCCCACTCCTCACCCCTAAATCCTCCACAGCCACCACCACCTCCGCCCACTGTCTCTCAACACCACATGCAAACCCGATCCAAAACGGGTATTACAAAACCGCGTGTACCGTTCACCCTCAACCTTCAAACCAATAAACCCCTATCCCCCCTGCCTAAATCTTATCTTGCCGCCCTCAACGATCCGAACTGGAACCGCGCCATGACTAGCGAATATGAAGCTCTATTGGAAAACAATACGTGGGAATTAGTCCCTCGGCCTGCGAACGCTCCCGTCATCCGATGCATGTGGCTGTTTAAACATAAGTTTCGCTCGGATGGAACTCTTGAAAGATATAAGGCAAGACTAGTCGTTAATGGTAAGAGTCAAACGGTTGGTATTGACTGCGATGACACATTCAGTCCCGTGGTCAAACCTACCACTATACGCACGGTTTTGAGTCTTGCAGTTTCTCGAGGTTGGCCGATTCATCAGCTGGAGGTAAAGAACGCTTTCTTACACGGGACTTTGAACGAAACAGTTTTTATGTTCCAGCCACCCGGTTTTCGGGACTCACAACACCCGCAACATGTTTGTAAGTTGACTAAATCTCTTTATGGTCTTAAACAAGCTCCACGGGCTTGGTTTCATCGTTTTGCAGGTTTCATCACCAAGTGCGGGTTCAAGGGAAGTGTTTCAGACACCTCGTTGTTCGTCTATCGACATAATGATCAGATGGCCTATCTTCTTTTATACGTGGACGATATTGTCTTAACAGCATCCTCCACTGATCTTCTTCATCGGATTATTAGCATGCTATCGAAGGAATTTAAAATGACCGATCTTGGGCGCCTCCATCATTTCCTCGGCATAACAGTGACTCAACGTGAGGGTGGTCTTTCTCTTTCGCAATCACAGTACGCCACCGATATCCTATCTCGCGCCCACATGCTCAATTGTAAACCAAGTTCCACCCCTGTTGAAATCGGGTCCAAATTGAGCGCTACCACTGGCCAACCATTTGAAGACGGATCCTTATACCGCAGTCTCGCAGGCGCTCTCCAGTATCTGACCATCACTCGGCCTGACATTAGCTACGCGGTCCAACAGGTTTGTTTGTTTATGCATGACCCACGGGATCACCATTTTCAGTTCCTCAAACGCATTCTTCGGTATCTTAAAGGAACGCTTGATTATGGGTTACACATTAACCCCTCCAAATCCGTCCATCTCACTGCTTATTCAGATGCGGATTGGGGTGGGTGCCCCGATTCACGGCGGTCGACGTCCGGTTACTGTGTTTATCTTGGAGATAATTTGATTTCCTGGTCGTCTAAAAGACAGCCTACGATATCTCGTTCGAGTGCCGAGGCCGAGTATCGTGGCGTTGCTAATGCCGTCGCAGAAACTTCATGGATTCGTAATTTGCTACTCGAACTTCATGTACCAACGCGCCGGGCTACTCTTATTTATTGTGATAATGTTTCCGCTGTGTATCTGTCTGAGAACCCGGTGCAACATCAGCGCACCAAGCATGTTGAGCTAGATATCCACTTTGTGCGTGAAAAGGTCCGAATCGGGGAAGTTAAAGTTTTACATGTCCCAGCCGAGTACCAATATGCAGACATCTTCACCAAAGGCTTGCCGAAGCATCTGTTCACACGATTCCGATCCAGTTTGTGCCTTCGACAAGCTCCGGCTTCAACTGCGGGGGACTGTTAACACCGATAATATCTCAAAGGATATTATTGGTGATTGTAATTGATTGTTGATTGATTGTGCATATTATTCTCCATAATTAGTTGTATAGTTTCCTTATTTTCCTCATTGTATGTTGTATAAACTTGGGAGAGTTTTCTAATGTATTCAAGGGTTTGAATATCAAAACCTAATATTTGCATCAAAGGAAATGAATAATCAAATAGGTTTCTACCATAATTCATAGTGGCTTTACTTTATACATATGAGCCACAAGAATTACACCATCCCATTCACGTTCTTTCAGATGAACTTTAAGTACAACCGCAACACGAACGGATTGGCCAAATAAAAACCGGTTGCATCACTCTAACTTCAGGTCTTCCTTTAAAAAGGTCTAACTAAACAAGGTTAAACCTATTACCTTTCAAATTTAATTCAACAGAATCATTGAAGAACCCAATATATCACAAAGTGTCTTCAATGACACTTTATAGCGATTAGGGGTTGATGGCCTTGCTGCATGTCTTAAAACCACGAGGTACTACTTAGCTCTTTGTAGTTTGATGGTAAAAATATGAAACATGGTTTAGATAAGATGCAATATTTGGTTTCACTTATCAACTATCTGTAAGGTACAAAAAACAACGGGTTGTCAAGATCTTTAGAGTCATCTAATTTATGTCAAATTATTAACTGATGACATATATCTAGATGTGGCTTAATATCTAGCCCAGTAAAGTAATGGAAGTGTTGGGCCTGTTGGTTCTAGACCGACCTACTACGCAGGCTCATATTAGACAATCCATCAGGCTTTGACACACTTAACCTCTGTTTGTGAAGGTCAACATTACGGTCATTCATATAAGAAATTCAACTAAAATAGTATAAAAACACTCCAAGTCAAAATTAAATATTGTAGTTTATTTATTTTATGGACCAGAGAGTAATATATAGGAACCCTTTATGAGGTAGGGGCTCAAAACGTGAATATGAGGTGGCCACTAAGAGATATGTTTATTCACAACAACTTGCTCGTACAAACAGCTATCTTGAGTGTATGTTCAGTTCATACAATTTCATATGTGATTAACGATTACAAAAGATCTGATTCCATACCTGATTTCTAACGACAGATAGGATAATTTGCTAACACCATGTTCGGGTGGTTCATGTAGTTATATTAAAACATATATAAATATTTATAGTAACTAGTGTGCAGGCCCGTGCGATGCACGGCCGGGGGAACTTTGGCTGACGCTAACATTATCATTATGTTTATGTACGTGAAGCTGTTATTTAGGTCGCCGATGATTGTGAATAGGTAAAGAATCTGAGATTAAGGATGGCCAAAAGTAACGCGTTTAAAACAAATCAACCTACCATTGCTAATTGGCGTATGTAATATCAAGTGTATAAAAGAGTCATAAAGTTAGACATAGTTGGAGACAACAAACAATTATAAAGTAAGATAGATTCATTTAATATTAGTAGTTTCAAAGCTTGATGGTGTCCTAAGCACCAAATAAAATAAAACTACAAATAACGGTTACTCATCCAGGGTGAAACTGGTGTCCATCCGGTTGTCAATATCACGTGCTTCTGCCTCGGCATTCCTGCGCATGCTCCGTAGACTTCGTAACAGTGTCTGTTTGGTACGAATCGCATCATCCAGAATTAAGGCGGCATCACAGCGGAATGGAGAGGGATCAAGGCTAAGCACCGCGTCCAGTGCTTGTCTGTTGTCTGCCAGCAGCCTTTCTACCACCATTATCACGGCTAACAGTTCAGCGTTTATCTCATTGTGGCTGGCGATAAAGAAGTTACGGACATAGTCTTCCATTTCCTAATTATAAACAACATGTGTAAAATAATAAAATAGCAGTACAAAGTATAAATAGAGGCGTAGACGTGTAGGTAGAGGCTGCGACTCATGAGTTGTTAATATGTTTTTATTTCTATTATGATTCATTAAAGTGAACGTATATAATTGTTATAAATTGAAATTGTGTTTTATCCTAAGATGAGATTTGAGTACCACCTGATCCATACAATCATTAAGAACATTGTGCATTCAAAGCAGATGTAACAAAACACAAATATTAGTTAACGGATCGTAATTAAAAAATCAGGTAAGATCAATCGTTTGCAAATTAGAACTTTATGTATAGGAGGAAGAATAGAAAATCAGAAAACATATGTAAGTGTTTATGCTTACAGTTGCGTACGTAGATTAATTGGTGTAGTGTTCATTTAAGTTTTAGAAATTTCTTATGGCTATATGCAGCAGAAGAACAATGCAATGTAAGGGATAATGAGTATATGACGGCCTTGATGTTTCAATTTAAGTTTTTTATTAAAGAAAACATAAAGGCATATGCTTCAAAAGTGGAGAATTTCATGAATCTGTTTTGTATCATTGAGATACGTGACATGCAAAGTTGTGTGTATCCCAAAATAACTTTGATAAAACGGAATACATAATGTTCGTTTTGTACCTTTTACCGGGGAGATGGACGGCCTTCGGTGGTCTCTGTATTACTGTTAGCGTTGTATGCACGAAGAAGACGACCAATGTTAGTTATCGTGTAATCGGTGATTTTAGAGCATGTAACAATTGTTAACGAATGGTTTACCTTTCGCCGGCGTGATGGAATTGACGGCTGTTTTCCTGTCGGTTGTGTAGATAGGAGGTAGAAGTGTTGATTTAAATGGTCGCCTGGATAACTGTCTGTCGTTTCAGTTGCAACCAACTGTCCGTTCAATTTCCTGTCGCTTCAGTTGCAACCGGGCCAAAGCCCATTGTGTGGATGAGTTGGCTGAGTGTAATTTGTAAATGAGAAACAAACAATGTGACATACACTGTTTAATCCAAATTGTTATTTATAAACTGTGTCTATAATCTACTAATCTTTAGGCAACTAACCTTTCTGTTTAAAAGCTGTTATATATTTTGGTTTTAATATTTCTGATGGTTTAATTCTCTTAACGATGAAGGTGGGAAATTTGCTCCATCAGGAATCAAGTTTTTCTAATTACAAAGTTGATGGATAGAAATTTGCTAAAAGCACCGATTAGGTACCATGAAAACTGAGTAACATTTATTGTATATTTTCATTGTTCTATCTTGAGAATTTATTTTTACATATGATTAGTGATATCTTTTGACCAATTCTTAGTTATTGTTTTGAATATTTGAAGGCTTTTGAGAAAGGCTCGGACTAAATACTAATATAATATTATTCAATAAGTTAGTGCGTATCTTGATTTTTAAGTGTTTTTTTTCCCGTAAAGCAGATGTTTTTATGTATTGTTTTCCAAAAATATATTTCTCTGGCAACTTTTGCTTGTCTTCATATTTTCATCTCAAGAAAATGAACATTCTTTTAAAAGCACGTATATGAATGTATTATTAATTTGTACACAAGCGAAATAAACTAACCACCAGAATGAGTTCAAACAAATAAGTGATTTAGAAGCAACGATTGTATTAGTTTCCATACAGAATAATTAGTTATAAACAAAGTGGAGATACACTGAAATGGTGTAGAAGTAAGATAGTAATAGTTTAAGTTTGATAAATCAGACCAGTTACGTGGTACGAAAGAGATAAAGACTAACAAACATGGAATATGGTATTGCCATCCGCTTTGTCAGGCTCCTCGTCAAGTTGGAAACGCAGAACCTTATGTCTCGGAAGGCCCGTAAGGTGGAAGAATGCGTCCCAGTCTGCTTTCATCCTTAACCGAGGATGGCTGCCATCTTGACCTGCCCATAGAACCTTCACCAGACACTCCTTCAGTCCATACTTTAAAGTTGCTTTATTGGAAATATGGATGCTGTGGCTCCGGAACAGTGCTTTAGGAATGGACTGCAAGAGTAATTTATTACTCTAACATATAATTAAATTGATATTTGATAATCATAGTTATGTTTTAAAATATATAACTAAACCGTTGTTTCTGACACGAATATACCAGTAGGTGACTTTCCAGATTGTGTGTTGCTAGCTGTTTGAAGTAGTGGGGGCTGCCATTAGAGTGAATGTGGGTGGGTATGGAGAGGCTGCATTGATGTTCGGGATCCTGGTATAGTGCAGTACCAATGTTTGTGAACACAATTACTTCACAGTTGTACGCATGGTGTTCATCACTTCAATGGTCCGTGAAAATAAGCCACCTGCCAGGTTCAATTTGGTTCTCTATATAGAACAGGGGCCAGCTTCGACCTATAAAATCTATTGGGACCTGCTACTGTGTTTGTGGATCATGTTCCAAAAGCACATCGACAACCACGTTTTGTTTAGCCGCATAAAGCTTCACTGTATTTGCCCTTCCTCGGAACCTCCATCGTGGAAACTGTATCGGTAGAACGTATAATTTAACAACATTGAAAATTAACACTTGATTGCAAAAGTCACTAGG
>JBCNJP010013001.1:0-12969 GCA_039602395.1 Deinandra increscens subsp. villosa | reverse complement strand
CGGGCACACGGCTAGTATATATATATATATATATATATATATATATATATATATATATAGGGGAAGGATCCTGCGAAAACACTATTTTTTTGTGAGAACTGCGTAAACAAATCTTAAAACCTACATAATTTTTTCATACATTAATATTTTTTAAAAAAATTTGCACCAAAAGTCTTAAAATTATGTTATCTTTAATCCTATAAATGTTTTAAAAAACTTAACGTTTTTTTATTTTTTTTTTAATTTTTTTTTGTGTGGTGCACATGTGCATCAGAAAAAAAACTTATACTTTTAGTATGAGTTAATATTTTATTTTTCTTAGTCGCACTATATGTCATATATTTTCATCAATTTTTTGTGTTTTTTTTTTAATGATGCACATGTGCATCATACCAAAAAAAACGCTCATACATGTGATATACATTAATAGGTTTAAAAAGAAATTGCACCCTAAATCTTATAGTTGTGTTATTTTTAGATTTAAAGAAAAAAAATAACATTTTAGAACTTTTTTTAATTATATGATGCACATGTGCATCACAGCGAAAAAAAAAACGTTCAGTTTTTTTTTAATATTTTGCTCCAGATTTAAAGATAACGTAATCCTAAGACTTTTAGCGCAAATTTTATGAAAAATCGTTAACGTATGAAAAAGTTACGTGAGTTTTAATATGTGTTTTCGCAGTTTTCACAAAAAGATGTGTTTTCGCAGGATCTTAACCCTATATATATATATAGGGAGATGATCATTTGAGAACTAATTGGGTTTGAGAACTAAAAAGAACTAATCTTAGCCACTAGTTTATATATATGGAAACCCCCCCCCCCCCCCCCCCCCCATGAATTTGAATGCTTTCCCCTTGAAAATTAGTGGCCCAAATTGGTTCTTAAAAGTTCTCAAAAGAAAAAGTTCTCATTTGAACCTAACCCTATATATATATATATATATATATATATATTATAACAAGTAATCTGAAAATTTAGACATGTTTTCATCCTGGAAATCTAGTATACTATTGTTTATATTATGATATTTAGTATTTACATCATGTTTTGGAGGTTACATGTTCTATTTAAAGGTGGATTTTGTATTAACAAATTAGAAACGACAAGTATAGTAGACTAGCTCATATTCTCATTCCCACATTTGATAAAGTTGATTTCGATTTTTATTTTAATTTAAATTTTATATTCTAAACTTATATTGAAAGCCTAAATATCCTAAACCGTAAAACCAAACCCAAACCAAACCGGAAGTAACGGTTCGGTTTGGTTCAGTTTTAATTTTTAACGGTTCGGTTTAGGTTTTCGATTATTAAAAACCGTAACTAACGGTTTGGTTTACGGTTTGACCCAAAAACCGTAAAAACCGGACCGCGAACACCCGTAGCTATCTCATTAGAATCCACTTAAGCTAATGACATTTAAGTGATTAGTGGCTAATTGAAATTTTGAAAATCATATATCTATAATAAACCGGTTTCTAAACCAATTCCAAATCGGTTTCGGAGACAACCCGGTTTGAAACCGTCTTCCCAAAGGAGAATGCCAACTCGATGGGGGAACCGTCAGTTTATACTCGAACCAGACCGATTTTTTTAAAATAGTTTTTATCTTGAACCGGTTCTGATTTTTATACCGTTTCGGTTTACAAATAGGTTTCTTTGTACACCTATACCCCATCCCTACCCCTAATTGAATGTCACCCCGGAATTCCTGAATTTAATTTCGTCCCCCTTAATTGGAGTTCGGTACCAGTTCCAGTATTTTTAATAGTTTTCCTAATATTTATAATAATAAATAACATACAATGCACGTTATTATATTTATAATAGTTCAAATACATTACATTGGTATATAAAAACATAAAACGATATTATATTGATATATTACAACATAAAAACATGGATATATATACATATATATATACATATAACTTTTTATTTATAATAGTTCAAATACATTATATTGATATATAAATGCATTAATAAACACTTAAAAACATCCAGTTCCGAAACCCGAACAATGGAGTCGGGTAGGAACCGGGTAGAGATCTGTTTTTGAAAAATGGTAGAACCGCTGGTTTCAAATGGGTAGGGATCGGTTTCACTGTAACATCGATTTTGAATCAGTTCGTTCCATTGAACCGGTTCGGGTTCCGGTTCCAGGTTCAATTTGCAGCTCCACCTAGGATGATAACGTGTTGTCAAACAATGAACTAAACAATGAACTAAAGCCATCCGGTAAATATATAAATATATGATAGCAGACAAAAATGAGAGAACATTAGTTCTTTACAATTTTTAGATGTCTTCTTTAAACAATAATAAGAAGCCTCACATACAAAGAGTGTTCACTGTTCAATACAATAAATACAAAGTCATGATTAACAATAATAACAACTTTCAAGTTTTGATAAGCACAACAAATAATATACATAGGACTGCTTAATTTGTTACCTTTCTCTTATGATTTAAACAAAATCCTATTTATAGTGTGTTCATTAGCATCCACACTTTAAGTTCAAGTATCATCTTTATCTCTTTACTATCATTCATATACTCAGTATCATCTACTCCTGAGCAGGATTCATCTGTTGAACCGGAGGGGCGTTGACCAGGGTCATTGGCATCACAAAGTTATCAGAGAGACGTGCCTTCATCTCCCTGTGTTCTTGGCATAGAGCACACCAATGCAAGCAGCAGTGCACCAAACATGGATCACAGGGTTCGTTCTGCACACACGCAAACCAAACAGATATACTCATAAATGAGGGCCGGCTTAATCGTTTTGGAGGCCCAAAGCAAACTAAAAGTTAGGGCCCCTTATTAGAACATATATAACTCTTATGCTTGTAACATTATACAAGTCCAAAAAGCCCAAACGAAATAAAACGCGCACAAACATAGTTTTTTGTTAGATTGAGGGCCCTGTTAAAGTAGGGGCCCAAAGCCCAAGTTTTATTTGATTTACCTTTAAGACGCCGAGATGTAAATAGTGTGAAAGACTTGTAACATAAAGTCGCCATTCTGCCGAGTAGGAAATAACAAATAACAGTTAGTGGCAGTTGTGATTACCTCAAGATGGTATTTGTTGTGCAACATTAGTCGAACAATGCTAGTGTATGCGCCACACAGCCACCAACTGAACAACAAGCCCTCACAGAGGTAATATGATGCCATCGGGTCGATCAACCCATTGAATGCTGCTACTGTTGCAGCAACTGCCAGACCCCCCTCAACGAAAACTGCATGAAGAACACAGGGAACGGTGGCAGAAGCATAGTCATCTCTTGACGCTTCATAATTGCGCCCAAACAGGACACATGGACAGAAAAGTCCAGTCCGGCCTGAAAATGTAAAATACAACAGAGAAGTTTGAGACAACATATTATTTGCTATCTTCAAAAGATGCTCACCGCCATCCCGGTTTTTAAGAACACGGTGACAAAATGCAAAAGAATGGAGAACAAACTTGCATAGAAGTTAAAAACAGAATTGTCAAGTAGACCAGTTGGGGCGTAAATGAGCGAGCTATTTATGGGCTACACGAGATGGGCACTCTAGAAGCTATAATCCAGCCAAACTTAAATGATCCTGGGCCAATTTCGAGCCTATATGGAGTATAAACGAGCCCAACTCGAGCTTTAAAACTACTCACGAGTTGAATTCGAGATTTCAAGCTTTAGAGACAGAGCTTGAGCTTCTAATTCTAAAACTACTCACGACCCAAGTTCAAGCTTTAAAACAGAGCTCAAAACGACCCAAATTCAAGCTTAGGCGAGCTCGAGCTTGGCTTGTTAACACCCTAATATCAAGTATTCTATGACATTTGAATCTAAACCTTGGAATAACCACAAAAAACATGAAACAAATACCAGTTGTGACAGTTCAAATCGCAAGATAAAAACTTACAACTTTCTCTATCTTCAGCACAATCAAATATACCAGTTGTCCAAGGCTCAATAGCAGGAGGCTCAAAGCTTTCAGGCAAAGCCTGCCCACATCCTTCACACTTCTGAACATTCAACTGTAAATCAAGCAATATCATGAACTTGTAGCAAAAAATAAATCAAATCTATTCCTCAACAAGAAGATCTGAGTTCAATGCACATACTAAAGTTATAAAATTAATCAAAAACAGTTGATTAGCATCGGAGAAACCCTAATTCCCTAAAATTCAATTGGTAATATACAGAAGGCAAATTTAATAGATCCGTCAACTAATTAGTGCAAGAAAACATAATGCGATGAAACCTGGGGAACTTCAACGGGCTGATTGAGCTCTCTCGAATCGATTTCGACAGGTGCTTGAAGTTTGTTCAACTTTACATACTGTGATGGATTATCATCATCCGCCATCGGATCTGAGACCATGAGTAATCACATAACAAATACGAATACGAATGTATACATTAGAAAGTAATCGAGCAAAAATGATGGTAAATAGATCGACCGGAGCTCCGGTTGATTGTACATACTCTTGACTGTTTCAGCCGACGGTAGAAATGCAGGAGACTGGCGTAAATGGAAATCGGCGTAGGTTTGTTTCCAAACACCCCTTTTGCCATTTTTATTTATCAAACCGATCGTTGAAAAGACGATATCTTTTTGGTTGAATTATATATTTTTATAGTTAATACAAGTTTAATCTAAAATAATACAAGACATTAGTAAAAAGGTTATATAAAATATATAATAATATAAAATAGGGGAAAGATTTATAGAAAACCAATAATTATCCAGAAAACCAAAAAACCAACCTTTTTTTCTCTATAACTTCTTCATATATTAATATTTTTTAAAAATAATTTCACCAAAAATTCTATAATTTTATTAGCTTTAGTTATGGGAAAAAAAATTTAAAAAATAAAAAGTTTAGTGATTTTTTATTATTGCATCATGCAATAGTACCAATAGTATTGCATAATGCATTATAATTAAAACTACTTAAAAACAAGAGACTTAACTTAAATATGAATGTGGTTTATGCGAATAATGTAAAAAACAAAGAATTGACATTCATAAACCAATTTTATATTATTGTTGCATAGTGCAATATTAATTTCAAGCTAAAATTCGAATTTTATTTTATTTTTAAAAAAACTCGAAAACGTTTTTAAAGTTTTTTCTTTTTCCAATATTCTTAAAATCATGAAAGAAACATATAAAAATAGTTTAAAAAAAAATAATTTTTTTCCTTAATTTTTTGGTTTTTTATAAAATATTGGTTTTCTATAGAACCCAACCCATATAAAATATCAAAGAAAAATACAAACAAACTTACACAACACGAAAGAATTCAATCTGAGTTTTAATGAAACTAAAAAAGACATCTAAACTTAATGGTATAAAGTAACCACACAATCAAAATAAATAACAAAACAAAATTAAAGTTATACGAAAAAGTAATTAAAAAAATAAGACGTGTCTCAATGAGAAGGTAACTTTCAAACCAACGGGCCTAGATCACTTTTGTTTATAACAAGGTTTGAACCCCGCGCTTGAACCCGGCGCGTTGTGACGGGTTTGTAACGTTATCAAGTGTTTAGTAGTGTTGTTTTCGAGAGTTGTGTCATCCCAAAAGTGAGATGTTCATAAGATATCAACATAATATTCAAGGTAGTTGCTACTAGAAATGACAACTAAAACATAAAATCTAAGTCACTGAGCAAGTGCACTAAGTATAAGAAATGATCATTGGTGCATCTAAGCCTATACCACTCCATATAGGGCAGGATAATACATATATATGTAGAGGTGGTGCAGCAATGCCATAAACCACTTCTGTTGTTGATGAACTATTCAAAAAGTCACTTATATCACATCCAAAATGACTTCTTATTGCATTTAAATGACTTCTTATCTTGGTTCATGTTAAGTCGGGTCTTGGGGTTGGGGATGAACTGATCTTGGGTTATGTTTAGTCGGGTCTTGGGTTGAGGATGGCGATAATTAATGCTTAATTCTCTCTACTTGTTTACAAAACTTATCATTGTAACCATGCCATAAGAACAAAGTCGGAGTCACCATCAAGATAAATAACAATATATAATATGCAGCAAGTACAATACTTTGCCATAGAAAAACATAAATCCAAATTTTGCTCATATCTTAATCTAATTAAAAATATGGCTCTATGAAAAATCTTCACTGCTAAGTAAACACATAGAGGAAAGGACAGTTGTATGCACGGGACAAAAAAGAACACACCTTCAACCAAGAAAACAACATGCGTCTAGGATGGACATGCGTAAACACAAGCACACCGTTATTTCACAATTGTATATTTATCTTAGATAATTTCTTTTAGCTCAGATTATAGTGTATGCAAAGACATGGTTGCAACAAATTCAAATGTTGTTGGATTTTATGTGTAAAACGATTGAGATCAATCGTTACACAAACAGAAACATTAGACGATAATAAAATAAATTGAAGATCTAACCGAATCGAAGTCACGGTGAAAATGGATGACGATCTAAGGCAGGAACGATCCCTGTGAAATCAGAAGACAGAAAACCGAGAAAAGAACCGGGCTTGTGTTTGACACAATTCCCTTAAACAGATTCGCTGTATGTTTCCAGGTGGGTACAACGGTTCGAAGCAGTGTGTACTGCCGGACTAGATACTTGCCTGAAACAAGATCGGAATGAAGCAGAGCAATCCAAAGCGTTCAGAATGAACCAACAGCAAAATGAGATCGATGTGTGTCTATTTTGTATCACATTTCACGAAAATCTCTTCATGTATATATACATGAAGAGTTCTACCCACCAAAGGTTGTCATTATTATGATCTTAAAGGTTCTCCATATAAATAGTCAGTTTAGGATGTGAGGAGTCTTTGCCACACCAAAAGACTAGTCTAGAATTTTCTAGACCCTGGTCAAAACGAGTAAAAATTTGCTTCTCCCGGACCCGGGTTTTCGGAGCTGCATTCGTGTCGGCAGGTCGCGCGGGCACGCCTTGGACTTTTGACCCATCGAACCACTATATGCACCCCCCTGTGCGCGTGTAGGTGCAAGAGTAAAACAAATCCAAAGCTTTGTCAAAGCTTGGATATATGGTCCTTATAAACCAACTCAACCTTTGTTCCCATACCAATGTGGGATAGCCAAACTCCTTTGAGATTAACATCTCATTCACACACATTTTTCCAACAATCCCCCACATGAATGGAGGTTGATCTCAGAAGCAACTAATTCCGATTAAGTTCCAACAGTTTATTCTTGCATACGATAGGTAGGTGTTACCCTTTGAACCTTCGCTCATGAAATACACTTAGTCTATTGGCTCTGAGTAGGTGGTGATGCCTTTGAACTCGTCGGCCGTCCTCATAGTTATGTCTGTTATGGTCATGAACATTAGCCTGGTTCTGCGAGAGCTCTTACGTATTGTGTCCCCTCTCAATACCCTTCGAAGCGACCCCACTTCTCTCTCACATAGGTGATTCACCATGTGTGGCTGCCTCAGCTGAATAATTAAAAGCCATAGGCTTAACCTCGTACTTGTCACTTTTAGAAATGGACTAGGAGATGTATCGATTCCAATTATACATCCCATTTCTTAAAGTGCGTGAGTTTACTAATTCTTCCCCCATAGTGAACTCACTAGTTCATACAATTAGGTTGTCCTATTGAACTCAGACCTTGAGATATCCAGTCATCTGAGTTAGGTTTTCCTTCATATGAACTTTATCTTTCAAGGGCTTCAGTCCCATTTCCATAGACGACTTCTAAACTAACTCTCTACTTAGGCCTTTTGTTAGCGGATCTGCAATATTATCCATTGACTTCACATAGTCAATAGTGATAATTCCAGTAGAGATTAGTCATCATACCGTATATTGGATGTCCAGACCCGACAACACCAAGAACCCGACCCGGTTAGACCCGTAAAGAGTTACACTGAGGGCAATGAGATAAAAATCCGCTACTTGGTTAACTAGTAATTCACGGAAATATGTAATTAATTAATATTTATTCATGATTAATAAACATGTATTTAATTACGAATAATTATCCTTGTGATAATAAACGGAGAATAACGTTTTTTTTATTTATCGATTAAACGTTTGCGATGAATATAATAAATTAAATGAATGGTTATTTGAATTTATTATTTCTTAAGTTTACACTCTTGTATTAATAAACCTGTTTTATTAATTTGTAAACAATGATGCACCGCTTCGATTAAAGAGATTGACGAGGGGCCTAAACGGAAATTAGTTGCCTATAATTAAGCAACTAGGGATTAGAGTTTGGGGCTCTCTCTACCTTTACGCCTCTCTTGAGCCGACGCCACCCCCTCCCTCTCGAACTCTCTCTCTCTCTCGACGATCTTCTTTTTCTTCCTCGTGGAAGCCCTAGCGATTGGAGATCATCTCGTTGTTTCTTGCAAACAATCGTCATCGAATCATCATCATCATCATCTGTGAACGACGCCGCTGCCGCTGCCACCTCCTTAGAGAACCGACGTCGCCGCCCCTCCCTTTGGGTCGTCGCTATTCAAACCCTAGGTCGCCGTCGCGACCTAGCGTACTTCCATTTCACTGCGACACAATCACCACTCGGCTTTGTCGTCGTCATTACGATATCGCGAGTGCGAGCTTTGTCGCCATAATCGTTTATTCGCCTAGGCTAAACCCTAGCCTCCGTCGCTGTCTTGACACGTTGGTGCTCGCTCGTCGCCACCATAAACCGAATCGTTGCACTTAACCAAGACGGTTCTTGCGATTTGCAAAATGATTTGATCCGAACGTCGGATCGGTTTTTCCCTGAAAACCCTAGCGTCGTCACGTTGTCCCTCGGTGTCTCTAACGTTTGTTAGTTCACCGTAAAAACTAAGTTTTAGTTTAGATGTTTAATTTCAATTAATGTGATCGTTAGAGTGTTTCGTGTTAACCGGTTTAACGCGAAACGGTGTTGCGTGATTATTTTGGTGATCGTGATCCTGTTGACACGATTTTGACACCAACGGTTTACGCGTATAAAGTTTGTTAAATTATTAATCCTGTCGCGTAAACGGATTACCAGTTTAATCTGTTTGAACTCTTAATTTACTAAACCCGGTCGGTAATGTTTTAATCAAACCTAAAAGTTTTTTTTAATGTCACCAGGCACCTGTATACCAGTGTCCGAAACTCAATAGTGGTATCAGAGCCTTGATCACCACATGCAAACCCTAAATGGTCGGTTTTAAACCAGTGGATTTCGCGAAATGGGGTTTAAACCCGAAAGTCGCGAAAGTTAAACGAATTGCTTTTCTACATGTTTGGTCGATATAATTCCACCAAACATTTTCAATTCGTTAATTGATTGTTTAACGCACATATTCGGCTAGACGCGTATTACGGTTGTGAATGGTTGTCATGTTTGGTTTGGCCCATTTGGGCCCACTTGGTTTTTGGGTTCAAAAGTTGTATTAAAATAGATTAGGTTTTATTCTATTTTTTTTTGTGGATGCTCACCTTCGCCCTAGACTAACGTGACGAGCATTGATGCGACTGCCCCATCGTGGCGAGTGTTCTTATCTAAGGACACTTCCTAGTATGGCAAGTATCCACGACCGGAAGACCAACGAGTTTCAATCTATCAAGAAGAGCTTATAAAGCCAGTGGGAGCATTAGAGTCAACCGGACGACCCTTCCACACTCATCCTTGTGGTTAATTTTACCTTTTCTAGTCCCATACCTTCTTCGACATTGTCATTAGGCCCTGACAATGTCGAAACCTCTTAAAGTCGAATATGTGTCTGTTTGCATGTGCGTTTTGGTTGCTTGTCTTAAATCGTTTAACGCGCCAACTAAAACTCTAAACTAAGTTTTAAACGGTTAAAACTATTTTACAATCAAATGATTTGAGTCATAATGTTTATCAAGACTCGAAATTAAATAACCAATTCTATTCGACTATGATCTCAAATTTTTCGATCTTAGATATCGAACTTTTAATAATTGGTTATTGCCTCGCGACACGTAGATTTACCGATGCATCAGTGTTGGTGTATTTCAACACTGCACTTGGTGTTCAGGGTATCTTCCAAGGTGTGTGCATTGGAGTATTTCAACACTGTGCATGCACGCTGACCACTGAGGACATCTATCATTTTCTTTACGAGTACCTTGTGTATTGGAGTATTTCAACACCATACATCTAGTCATTCGTAGACAAAATTGGCATGAATGACGCTAAACGTATTCCGCGAATTAATTCGCGAAAGCCTCATAAACGGGAGTTGTGACTGGCTTTCACAAGAGACAATCGTTGTCCATCTGATTACTTAATGACCGGTGATTGCACTTAACGCTTCCTTTGTGGGTTCCCATACTCCCATTCAAGATTTGCTTGTCGTTTTTTAATACAAATAGTACATCGAAACACTAAAACGAATTTCCTGTTGTTTCAGATGGCTAATGCTAATGCAAATAACGAGGTTTTCCAGCTCAAGTTTCTCCTTAAGAAGGAGAAACTTGATGACACCAACTTCCTCGACTGGCATCGAAATCTGAAAATAGTCATGCAGATGGCTAACAAACAACATGTGTTGGAACACGAGGTGCCCGAGCACCCGGCTAATAATACACCGGTTGGTCGCGCTGCATATGAAGCACTGAAAAAAGATGCCAATTCAGTGATGTGCCTCATGTTGGCCACCATGTCTACTAATATTCAAAAGAGCATGGTTGACAGCCCGGCATTTCAGATGATCGGGGAACATAAGGGCATGTTTGAAACCCAGGCCTGACAGGAACGCTACGAACCGTTGTCATGCTCATCACCTGCCGAATGGCTGAAGGTAGCGCTGTCAACGCCCATGTCCTTAAGATAAAGGGCTAATCGACCGACTTGCAAAGCTCGATTACGTCATTCCTCAGGAAATGGCAACGGATTTGATCTTCCACTCTCTTTCCAGTGCGTTCACTCCTTTCCGGATCAATTTTAATATGAACATCC
The DNA here is from genome assembly GCA_039602395.1 of Deinandra increscens subsp. villosa. NCBI lineage: Eukaryota > Viridiplantae > Streptophyta > Magnoliopsida > Asterales > Asteraceae > Deinandra > Deinandra increscens. The sequence continues at coordinate 2,013 of JBCNJP010013001.1, read as the reverse complement.
TGGTTAAGACAGTGACCGAGCTTCACGGCATGTTGAAGACTGCTGAGATTAATTTCCTTAACAGTAACAACAACAAAAGCAAGTCAAATGATGTGCTCGCCATCCGATCCGAGGTGTCAAGAAACCTGAGGTTAAGAGGAAGCCTGGGCAAAGGAAGAAGGGCAAGGGCGCTACTGCTAGAGGTTCTAGTAGCACCAGAAAGGGCGAGTCAAGGGCTTCGAAGGCACCGCCGCAAGATGAGCGCCAATGTTTCGAATGCAACAAGATGGGGCACTGGAAGAGAAACTGCCCATAATATCTTGCCAAGGTGAAAGGGAAGAAGGCCGATGCAGGCGCTTCCGGAGGTATATATCTGTTACCTCATGTTATAAACCACTTCACTTGATCCTTCAAAATATATGCTTGACATACTTTACATTTTGTGGGAACGTGAAGTCGTAAAAAGCAAAGAACTAAGAAGACATGACTTTTTTACATGATTGCTAACTTCGAATAAAGATCATGTCGTATTTTGAATTCTTGGTAGTATCTTTAAAACAAGTTGCTTGTTTTCCCTGGTGGGGTCCAGGATGATACAATTTTTGCTTTTTGGTTTGAATCATGAACATGCACTAAAGTTTCTCATTAAAACTTGATTGATATGCATGGTTTTTCTACACTTGAAAATGTTTCACATGGTTGGTAGATAAGATTCAAACATATATAACATGACGCTAAGCCTGGTGCTATTAATTTAATGATCATAAGACTAACCTAAATGCAAAGGAAGAGCAATTGTTTTTTCTAAATTCATGAAGGCCATGACGTCTCTTATTCTCATTGTACTTGTTACAACAAGAATAATCAACCTACCTTGATTCATAGAACCTTATGGTTAAGAATTGCGTAGCTTGAGAAATCATTAAATCAAGTTGAACTTTTATGAAATCACTTGCTTGATTTCGTCAATACAAACAATAGGTCCTTTGCTGAGTTCAAACGCTTGTTTGTATAAAGTTCAAACCACCATCGCTACTTATGTAACACCATCACTTATTTGATTATGTTATATGAATGCATTAAGTTCTATGCATATGACCATGATGGTCATGAATAGATATATACGTACAACACCTTGAAAGTCAAAGACTACAAGTGGTTTGTACTCATATGTGTTAAAATCCTGCTAAGCACCTGTTGCTTACATTATGAGGTTTTAGTTTCAAGTTTGTAAGCCAATAAACACATGACTAATGACATGCCAATGGCCGCCGTTCACACCTTATACCCACAAAGCATTTCCTCATCAAACACTTACGACTCAAAATTGGTTCCAAGTGGAAGTCTTGCGGGAGACCAAAATTTGAGTTTTGCACGTCCACTTTTGATACATGGACATTTAAATTCCTTATCAAAGAAATGTGATTTCTATAAGAATTACTGGAGTGTGCGCTGTGATTCTTGTAATTATTCAAGACTCATTAGACAAACATCTTTTCACAATAAGTGGTTGTTGCTAAAATGAAAACATATTGGCATTCTAAATGACTAATAATTCCAAATGGAACTAGATGTTGATTTTACTTGTCGAAAATCTTCCATTATTGGTTGGTCATTGGATTAAATTTTAAATCCTAGATCAGACTCGATACTCTGATAGAATAATCAATGATGCGTAGCATCTAATGCATTAAATAAACATGTAAAAATCCCGCATTTAAATAAGTTTTTAAATTAAAATTTAAAAAAATCGGTGCTTAATTGTTTAATACTTGAGTTATTGATTTTTATTGGGGTTTTTATTAATATTTGAGAAATATATAATTTTCATATTTAAATTTGGATTTTTAATTGTGATTATTAGAATGTGATATTTATTGGTGGGTTTATTTGTTGAATTTTAGGTGGTTGGTGTGTTCGTGATGATTTTAGAAGAAAACCACAAAAAACGAGAGCGGATTCGGAGCTCGGTAGCAAAAGTTGTGGAGTTTAAAAGAAAAAGAAAAAAAATAATATATAAAAAGCGGCCCCGTC